>JAQIUX010000174.1:0-11104 GCA_034696965.1 Lithobius crassipes | reverse complement strand
TAATCTCTTGTGCATAGGCCTATATGTAGATAGCAAGGTCAATTTGCAGAATTCATAAAAATTGCAGTTACTGAGTTTTTGCAGTTACTGTGTTTTTAGTTTGGAGGGCAGTATTATTGTGGACGTGCGCCCTTCACTGCGGGGCTTTGTATCTTAACAGTATGTAAATGTTTTTTTTTGTGTGTATGTGTCTCCATATAGTTGTACAAAAATTATTGTTGCTCATTAAATTTCTAATTTTGTTTTTCAATCGAGATGTTTGCATGACAAGGGAGAAGGGTCTCTCACGATGTTTTTTGCTTTGTTTGTATTGCAGATAGATTTTGTCGCACATGATGACTATCCATATGCAACTTTTTCCGAGGATGACGTCTACAAATTTATAAAAGACAGAGGCATGTTTGTAGCCACAGAACGGACGGAAGGTGTTTCCACTTCTGACATTGTAGCTCGGATTGTGAGAGATTATGACATGTACGTTCGGCGTAATCTAGCCCGTGGGTACACGGCAAAAGAACTAAATGTGTCATTTATTAATGTAAGTTACATTTCTGGGTAATAGAATGGGGTAACACAATATTGTAGTTTGACTAAATGTGAAGGATTTCTTCGTAGGAGAAAAAGTTTCGACTACAGAACAAAATGGATGAATTGAAAGACAAAGGAAAAAGTTTTGTAGAAAACTTTGACAGCAAACGCAACGAATTTATTCAAAAATGGGAGGACAAATCTCGAGACTTCATTCAAAATTTCCTTTTGTTGTTTGGACGAGACGGACGTTTGGTAAGTTTTTATTGCCACTAGGCCTATAAGAAGCTCACTAGAGAACTGTAGTAGAACTCTGTTGTAGTGACAACTTTTACCAGACCATGCAAGATGCAATTATTGAAAAGTGCTGCTGTAACAAAAAAAAAAAAAAAAAGTTCTTTAATTTAGTGTAGTCATTCTTAGAAATTTAGCTTTTAAAGCTCATTTTATAAAATATAATGAATTGGATGTGTAAATATGTGAAAGTAAAGCACAGCAGTGAAGTACTAAAGGCAATAACTGAATGGAGAGAGAGTGTCATCTATTAGTATCATGTTTTTGTTAGTTTAATTCCGTCGTGATGTCATCCGAAGAAAGCACAAGTAGCATAAAAATGGGTCTTGTGTTAGTTTGATATTAAAAAAAAAATTATATCGCTTCCGTGCTTTACAGTGATTTCTTTTGTTTATTAATCTTATAAATTTACAAGTTCCAACAATATGTATGTGGGATAGATTCGGTGTACAATAATAATCATAGAATTAAGGAATTGTAAAATCTAGCCGTACATGATAGCGATAGTATCCATTTTTCTGATCTGAAAAATTAACCACTCATATATTATGACATTTTTTTAGTGTCTTGTGATTTCTGTAAATTACAGGAATCAATTGAAAAAGCTGTTGATTAATAGTTAATAATGACTTAGTGTAAATATGGCAGCCATCGCAAAGTTGCATTGTTTGGTAATGAAATGCTCAGCTTGGTCATAGTATGCACCATTTTTATTGCTATTATGTAGAATTAGTTACTTAAAATGTGTTTGTAATTGATATGCGAGACTTTATTTGTAATTGATAACATAATTTTCTTTATAGTTTTGTTGCATAAATCTTAACTTGTTAAGGCCGTTGCATTCATAGTACACTCAGTTGCTTTTTTTAACCTGTGTTGCAGAATTTGTGATAGTGTTGCGTTTGATTTGTTGCATTTTCTCTTCCGTAGTGATAACACCATATTGGAAAGCGTTTCCTTTTCTTAGCTGTACAGCTCTTTACCGCCTTTGAGGCATGAGCCTTTTATTTCCTCCTTGGTTTGCACGCATTAGTAATTTTTTTTAATTCGTTGGACACAAAATAATATTGCCTTACTTTTTTTGCTTTGGTTTGCAGAGCCACATTTGGCAAGAAGGCAAAGGACGTATCCGGCAAGCCCTTTCCCCCAACTCCACCCCTCCCGGAAGCCCGTCATCGAGCCGAGAAGGCAGCCCTAGTCGTGACATTAGTGCCAGTTTGGACTTCAGCCTTGGAAGGGAAGATAGTACGGCCAGTCCACCAGCAAAAACGAAACGTACGGATCATTCTACATCGGACACTTCGATCACGTCTGATCTTAACCAAGAGTTTTCAGATGATGAGGATGCAGCAGACGAAGACGCTGCACAATCTCATTAACATGCATGAGAGCCAAAAAAGTTAAAATTTTGGGCGGGTGCTGTTAACTTTTGGTGCTGGGGACATTTGCTGGTTCAGCAGTTAAGTGAAGTTTCAGCAAACCACGAAGTTGCAGCAGCTAGCTTGTAATTTGAAATGCATTTGTGTCGAAGCTCTAGCCGAGGTGCTGCGTCTCTTCCTTGCATTCAAATGTAATTCAGTCAGACGCACTTACTGATAGGCAGCCCGATTAATGAGACTTGATTGTTGACCAGGGATCTCTGTACTTTTGGTGGTGTGTGGGGATTTGGTTATAGGACTTTGTGTGGCAACAAGGTTGGGGATTGCATTTTGCAGCTAGGCAAGGAAGGCCGCTCAGTCATCATGAGTGTTAAGTGATAGAGCAGCTGGCCATGGTTATCGCAAAGGCAGCCATTAAAAATAAAAATAAATGAATTGAGTTCTAATGGCAACCACAAATAATATGATTAAACGTGATAAATATCTACAGCTAGTCAAGCATGACACAACGAAAATCAAACTTATGATGTGGTTAGCCAATACGAAAAGGGTTCTTGTCATCCCCTTGCTGTCAAATTATTTTCCAGCGTATCCACTTTAAAGTTTTGCTGCCCGTTTGCAAATTTAAAATTTTCAGATTGCATTTATTGAGAGTATTTCAAACTACCATTTTTTATCTGTAATAAACCCCTTCAAAGTATCTACTAAGAAACGCAGAACCCCACCAACACGCAATCACTTCCTTGTAACGGCACCAACAATATCCGATTTTAAAATTAACTTGATTTTAAAAGTAAGTCGATTATTCGCTGATAATGTGTTCTACATCTCTCTGGTAAAATTTATGTTTTGTCAACTAGTCACGTTTCAATTTTTTTTTTAACGTTCGTTGGGTTTGGGTAAATTTGAAATTGAAACCCCTCAATAATTGTAATCTACTTTTCTAATTGATTAGTAGCCAATTAGATAAACTCATTTTATGAAAGTGGATAAACTATTATCGCAAAGTTAATAGCCATCATGTTGCAAATACGCGTTAATGATGTGGATTTTGGAAGGATAGTACCATTGATATTCTTTTATAAAGGTAATTTCTTACCGGAACATGCGGCAACTAAGCAGGTTTCTCTCCCTCCCCTTCCCCCCCCCCCAATAATTTGTTGACATGCAATTTAAGATTAGGTCCGTACCGTGGAGTTCATAGATATTTTTTGTGATGTAGGCTACCGTCATATTGATTTTGTGGTATCATCACATCCCAACGAAATGGTGTATTAATTGTCAAATGTATTGGAACTTTGGTAGCAAAAATCTGCACAAATATTAAGTATTTTTTTTTTTTAATTGATGTAGAATGTGTGTTAGCTGGCAGCACTTCTAGTCAAAGCTGCAGCACATGTTGACTAGGTATGGGTGCATTGTTAACAGGCACCTTATGGGACTCCAAAATTCTATAAAATGGCTAGAATTCCGTCTCTTCCCACAGCGATCTTGTTGCCTCACGTATCTGGTATACTAAAAACGGGTGTTGGGTTTCCCTCTCCTGTCTATTTACGATTCATTGAATCGACTTCAAATTCCTGGCTTTTAACGTCTGTACATATTGAGAAAAAGGAAATGCTATTTATTTTTTATTTATTCCATGAACGAGTGTGGTGTCCTGTTGTATTTTACAAAGCTCTAAGATTCTCCTTAGTCAGTTAATTAACCAGTCAAAAGCCCTACGATCCAAGTTTGCGGCGATTAATGTGAGCCTAGCTTTGTACGAGTCTACAGGCAATAAAACTGGATATTCTTGTACACTGTGGTCACGATTAAATACACATACATGCCTGAATACATGAATGACATGCTGGTTTGCGACTCGCCGCCTTAAAGTCATCGGCCATTCCATAGTACATTATTATTAATAATGTGTTACTAAGCAGTTAACAGATGTAAGGGTGTAGATAGTCCAACACTTCCCCGAAGGAAGATAAAACTAGGGTGGGGGTAGGGGAATAAAAAATAAGAGTTGTTGCTCGTCAAAGGTTGAGGGGCCATATGCATTCTGAGCACAGTGTCGGGAAATGATAGAGAAAATAACTGAAAGGTGATTTTGTAATATTCTTGTTCTACAAAAAGTGCCCTATTCCTACAGTGTGTGCGCTCTGTTATCAGATTTAGTGTCTCCCTCAATAGTTATTGTTCATCGTGTGAGTTGAGCTGAAGAGAGACTACAGAATGTGTAAAATCTCAATACATATACACCGTATGGCATTGTGTATACTTTGGATTAGGTGCATCGGTCAGTTTGCCATCCTGAAGTGAGCAAAACTACTAGCACATCACCTGCTGGCAACACAGATAACTACCATCTTGCATGGTTAATGCTTGAACTGCTGCTCAAAGAAATTGCTGCCCATGTTGTCGGATCAATTTTAAGATTTATAGTTTAAAGTTTAGAAATGTGGCCGACTTACTGATTGTCTTCTAGCGTGTCTTGCCGGGCATGATGTGACAACTGGCGATGCACGAGTCTGTCCCTACGTCGATGTTACTCTTCACGGTCGCCACACGGAAAATGTAAGATGGAAAAGTGAAATAAATGCCAACTCAACTCGTATTGGTGGATCCAACCGTAAGATGTTAACTGGTCTAGAGACAGGCATCGAAGAACCATGATACAAAGGTTAACAATACAAAATGTCATGCTCGCCCACGCATGGAGCGTGGCAAGCAGCTTAACCATGGTGATAAACTGCCGACATTTTGTTAGCGAAGTTCAGGGGCGGATCGATGTCGTCCCACTTTCAGCTCCACCCCCACTAGCAATTGAAGGATGCTAGTTCTTCACGTCTCCATGCTCCAATCACTTGTTTTGGAAAGCGAATCATGTTTCAGACCACTCTACCAACAGCAGTGAAAATAATTTACACAGTGCTTTAGTAGCGGTCAATTTCCACCGCTCCACTCATCCAGCAAGAATCAGTTTAATTGTCTCTGCAATGATTTAACCTCCTGAGACATGAGCTGGCATTTTTCTTTGAAGTGCCACATTTAGATTGGTCGGGGATGGATTCGATGTCGCAATCTCACGGCTAAAATGCTCCATTGTGTTCTACTACCCTTAGCTCAGCGTGTGGCACCTATTCCTCATTAAAAACCATCCTTTATTGCCTGAACCGTGTGGACAGGGTTCGTATCCGTGCTTGAAAACCGCCTCAGTTTTCATTTTTAGGTTTTTAAGGCCTCGAAATTGCGTTGGAAAAAAACTGATTTTTCCTCAATTTTATGTTTTGTCACCCAGGCAAGTCATTCTGGTCTAGAAACCTGGTAGTTACCCTACCCAAAAACAAAAAAATTCGACTTGACTTCAAGCATTGTTCTCCCAAGGAATATACTTTGGACAATGCGGACCACTGCATGCATGTGAACTAATCATTGTTTACTCTTAACATCCTAAATGCCAATTTTCCTTCATTTCGTTGGATTAACTTTTGGTGTCTGGATCTGAAATCTAACATACCTATTTTGACTTTAAATACTAACTGATCCTTGTAACCTGCTCCTGAGCAATTCATTTCAATTTAATTACTCCCCGCCAAGATTTTGATGAAAATTTTAGTCATCCTACAGGCCTTAAATTCATGTTGTTAACCGAGATCTCCCCAACCCGAAAAGAAAAATACCAGCACTCGATGCATAGTCTCGCTCACAAAGGCTGCTGCGACACAGCATGTTAAGAAGAAGAGTGGGAGATAAGGGTAACGCGCTCACCCATGCGTGTACAATGCGTAGTTAACGGAACAACCTCTTTGGCCGTTAACATCATCCTCTCGTGTTGGGGCTACGTTCTTCTGCCAGACTGTAGTCTTAATCTCAAGAAAGAGATACTCCAAAGACAATAAAGGACCTTTGAAGATTGATAAATTATCCAAAGTTTTCAAAATTTGAGAAAGAGGCTCTTGCTGTCACTGCCATAGAACACTGGTGCCATTTCCTGGAAGGAACACACTTCACCTGCCAAGCGCTGAAATGGGCTCTCTTGAACTCAAGATCGACTGGTCGAACAGCTCGTTGGGCACTCAACTTCAATCCTACGACTACACCGTTATTCATCGAGCAGGGAAGCTCAACACTGTCCCTGATGCACTATCACGTACTCCGCAACTGATTTTTCGCATAAGACCGGATCTTGTTGTATCGCTTAATGACAAGTGGTAATTGTCAGACCTACAGAAGCTGGCTCCAGAGATTCAGAAGATCAAATATGCTGCAATGAGCCAGGAGTGAGAGGAATGGCAACACAGAAACTGGTTACTAAAACTCTGATGTCGTACGTAATGGACAACGATGTGGTGTATTACCTAGATGAAGCTGCAAGAGACCATGGCTGGAAATTTGACAAGTACAGATTTTATGTTCCGAAAGACCAACGTCACATTTCCTTATTGCTCACTCCGACTACAAGAACACTGGACATCTAGGAATTTACATAACACTTGCAAGACTACGCCAAGTTGCCTAGTGGCCCAGAATCTTTTGTGACACGAAACAGTAAGGACGCTGTCAAGTTGTGAAAGCCGCGCAGACGCAGAAGTAGTGCTTGCTCAATCCTGTACAATAATTCCGCAAGAACCCATCACACATATGCCAGGAATCGACTTTGTGGGTCAGCTATCGCCCACGACTAACGGCAACAAGTACATACTAACCATGGTGGATTACTTCACCAAATGGGTATAGTTTGTCCCCACGCGACACCGTACCGCACAGCAGCATCAATATTGTTGAAGCATGTCGTCCAAGACCATGGTGCTCCTGCATTGTTGCTCCAAGAGTCCTGCGTCAAGTGACTCTTAATGATGAGATAGTGCAGGTGAAGCGTGTGCCACAATTTTCAAACCGGCTCTGGATGAACATTTCAGCAACCGCCTGGTGAGCCTGCTACCAAATACGCTGAACTGAATTATTATTATTATTATTATTATGACGGGAGAAGCCTATTGACTCGTGACCCCAAAGCCGTGGCACAAACACTATTCAAACAAGGCATCAAACTGCATCTTGAAGGAATTAACACTAGAGGCCATCACAGCCTCAGTGGGAAGAGCATTCCAAGGGTTAACAGCCTCTCAGAAAAGAAAGACATACGAAGAGTAGTATTTGATGGTTGTCCCTGACAAATTTTGAGAAGGTCATCACAGTGCTAAAATCTAACGTGAGTAACGTGTTATACTACAACTAGACGCTAACTGCATGATGGAAGCGGTGTGACGGAGATTAGTGCTGCCGTCCAGAGTCCAGACGAGATGTTTTCGACTTTTTCTCAACCCTCGTCTCATCGTCGAGAGTCGTCGACAGTCGAGACGAGACGATGTCGAGACAGTCTGTTTGCAAATCAAGCCGAGGTCGAGATGTTTGAAGGGTTGAACCACACACCTCCCCAATCGATGATTGCTGCTGTTTTCATATCCTTTGCACGGCTATGTGAGGCAATGATCCCTGCCTAAAGGCCTCAAGCATAATCATGGTCGCTGGCAGCGACGGTCGCAAATGGACGTCACATTTACGTTATACGATTATGAAGACTGGAGCAAAAAGTAACTGTGACGTAAATGTGACGTAAACCATCGTCTATTGTGACCGTCGCTCGCATGAATATGCCTGAGGCCCTAACACAGCTTACACAGGGTGTTCAGAAAGTTAGTTTGTCAGCACCCTGCTAACCTTCAACGGATAATGCAAAACATATTAACCTTTGGTTCAGAAAGTTGTTAGGTCATAGTGAACTATTGTTTTATGAGGGGTAACCAACTGACAATTTTTAAACGGAAAGTAGGTTCAAAAGATACTTCATTTTAAGGGACTCCGTAACGCTAAGAAAAATGACGCTAATTAGACCTCGTTAGTGAAGCCCATCTAAAATAGCGGACTTGCAGATTTAAAATAGCACCACCGTGTCCCTGTGCATTACTCTGGCTAGAAACACGAACGATGAGGGTAAATGACAGAGTAAATCTTGCGCTGCAATGTTTCAATCTGTCAGAGTGCGTTGTGTTAGAATGTATTAAATTTATAAGAAGGTAGTCTACAGGAGGTGGGGAGGGGGAAGCTCTAATAAGTACATATAAAACAGTTAAGTAGGTCACTATGGCCAAACAACATTCCCAAAGTTTCAAAGTTTTAGTATTATCCGTGCAATGAATACAACTCGTATCACTGCAAACATGTGAAGATACTAGTGCATATGGTTACTAACAACACCCCTAAGTGAAGTTTGTGCAAGTTGTTTTTCTCTGCCTTTCAGTGTATCCTTACTGTGTGGTGCAATTAACCATATTCACGTATTGCTTCATCTAGTTCGTGAGGCTTAGACTTATTGTTTTTTTCCCTCATTTCCAAATTTTTCAAAGTTTCCCTCCAGGTGTGCTTTTTCTTTGTGCCCCCCCCCCCCCCCCTTCCCCCCGCTTTTTTTCCTAATATCGTAAATCTAGTTACCACACCTCCACGCACGCACTTTGATCTTCGCAGCTTTGTTCGACACCCTCGTCCCCACACGTGTCCATTCAATGGCGAGCCCGTTGTTTACGCACAATGATCGTCGAAAGCCGCATTGTTGAATCGATGGCCAAACACACTTGGACTCGTGCTCGAATTCTCCGATGACCAGCTTCCAGGTCCAGTAGAGAGAGGCTCACCCTTCCTTCCCCGACCCTCCCGCCTTACAGATCCAACGCTTCTGACTTGAATAATACGGACTAGAGGAAGACGACCTATACAGAAGATTTATGGTAGGGGTTAGCAATTTTATTAATACCATCAACTCCGGATCCTGGCTGGCCAGTCCTGCTGAAAAACCCTTTTCGCACTCCCAAGAATCAGATCTTGTGACTGGGTCTTTCCAGGCAGGAGAGTATTGGCTTGCTCTGATTCGTCGTTCTGAGTGCTCTTTGATTAATAATGCAGTAGGGTTCCATGCATCTCGTGACAGTTTAGTAGCCACAGTTTTATTATTTCGTTGTATTTAGTTCCTAAATTAACTTGTTATGGGGTACCTGCATGACCACGACATAATATCCGCATGGTTAATCATCTTGTAATTGGGGCCATGGTGGCACCTGTCTTGTAATTTGGGCCATGGTGGCACCTGTCTTGTAATTTGGGCCATGGTGGCACCTGTCTTGCACTTTGGGCCGCTGTGGCACCTGTCTTGTATATTGGGCCATGATGGCACCTGCCTTGTAATTTGGACCATGGTGGCACCTGTCTTGTAATTTGGGCCATGGGGGCACCTGTCCTGTAATTTGGGCCATGGTGGCACCTTTCTTTAATTTGGGTCATGACACCAGTCTTGAAATTTTAGGTCATGATGACAGGTTACAGTCATGCAGATTTGGTCGTGATGATACACGTCTTGTAATTTTGGCGATGATAACATCTTATAATTTGGGCATTGATGACACCTGTTTTGTAACATGGGTCATGATGACAACCATCTTGAAATTTAGGTCATGATGACATCCATATTGCAATTTGGGCCATGAAGATTAAAGATATTAGTAACCATTAGGAAGTTACAGGGTAGGTGCCATCATAGCCGAAATTGCAAGATGGCTGTCATCTTAGGGTCTGCGGGTAAGCAATTAATGATATCCAACGCAACTCGTAAGTTATTCTTTTATTCTTAACCCAACTCAACCTTAAGAATGACGACACGACCCAACCAAACCGATGGTTAAACCCTAACCGTACAAAATATGGAACAGTGATGTTATACCCCCAAAGGAGTGTAGTGTATAAATGAGTTCTTCTGGAAACTGTACACATAACTAAGCATGATGTAATACTAAACGATCACATGAATAATGACGATCTGTGCTGCCAATGTTGGTTCTTTGACCCTTGGAAGGTAGATATTTTTTAAACAAACAATGACGAAAAAGACGGTTATTTTAGCCGTTAAATCATTCTGACTGCCAGTAACCCGTCTTGTTAGGGAGTTTGTAAAACAGAGCTTCTATTCTGCACGAAATTACTGAACGAACAAAGAAGTCCCTATGGGTTACCCTGCATTACAGGGAATTTTACGGGTTACCCAAACCCAATCCATGTCTTTTCAAAGATAACCCAAACCAGCCCTAGCATCACGTACGGGTAACCTGTGGGTATAAGAGCTCAACCAGCAGACCTCTGATGTCATCATGACGAAATGGCATGGTCCATATATTATGGTCCATGTTACAAAACAGATGTCATCAGGGTCCAAATTATTGGATATAAGCGACAATATCGTCTAAATTACACTTTCAGATGTCGTTATCATATCACTAATCATGTTGAAGTTAAACTCGAATAAAAACGTTTGGAATAGTATTGCAGTTTCAACTCTGCCTTGTTCTCGGGTCTGGAATGATGACCGTTACGCCATCTGTATCTTCGGAGTGCATACCTCATTTTTCTTGCCTCTGTCATGGCGCACTTGGAAAGTAAAAACGTCCCCACCCCGTGCCAGACGCTCAGCTTTATATCACTTAGACCAACGGGAAGAAGGAGCTGCGATTGCCTTATCAGTCGCCTGAAGGAGGGCTTTGGGGTCTGGAAAACAGCTCCTACCTTCTGATAAGCTCGTCCACTGCCTGTTCCTGGCTGCCTGGAGCTGCTGTCTCTGCTAGTCCTCACTGTCACGGAGGCGATGGAAGAGATATAGGCCTATTCCTCTATACTCAAAGTCAGACTAAGCCATCAGTGTTGGAACAGTTGGCAACGCGACAGTGCCTGTTCGTTCAGTTTCGGACTGTAGTCCCAGACTATCTCAAGGTAAAATATTGCTAAAGCAGCAGATAAAACTGTGACTTGCAATTATCATTTTTAAATCCGGTTATGTCCTTACCCTTGCCTATAAGTCCTTGTTGTGAGGT
>JAQIUX010000173.1:0-11114 GCA_034696965.1 Lithobius crassipes | reverse complement strand
TGCAGTAATGATATTGTAAATAAATAGTGAAGCGTGCAAAATAAATTATAATGGTATAACCGAGTCCGGGTCAACTACTGGATAGCGCTAACAGATCTTAATTGGATTTACAAACTTTCGTCTTGTTTTCACAAAACATCTCCGCAATAGAATGCCAACTTAATATTTTTTTCATTAGCATTCAATGGGTCTTGTTTGGAACTCCATTAACCTTTATAGGTGTTTGCGATTTGGACAAAAAAAGTGCGGTCATAACAATGCGTTAAATATTTCATTAGTGTAGGATTTATCACCTGAACTTCTCACACACTAGCGAGTGCCATTAGCAAGTTATCATTCAAAACCTTCAAATATAATATTCAAGTGAGAACTATAAGCGCACGATAAGAAAGCAGAAGAGCGAAATAATAAGCGAAATTACCATTAGCATGAACTTCTACCTATTCTTTCATGGGTTTTAATCCAGGTGATATCAGTGTCATGAAACGTAAGTTCATGATTAATGGCATATACAGAGTTTGTTTTTTGCTTTATTTTTTCGCTGTTGAACTGTTTTATTGACCACACTTTTGCAGAGAGTTTCATGTGTTGATTTTACCTAAAAAATAAAAGCTCGAAGCTTGGCTTTTTACTTGACCCTATGGTAGTAGACCCTTCAAAACTCGGACTCGGTTGATCCCGTAAATTGAATTTCGTCGACCGTCGATCCTTTAAAAAAAAAAAAGTCATCATCAGAACCACTTTTGCGTAGTATTCCAATCATATAGTTTGCATACATATTTTAATTTTGGTGCGGAAACATGCAAGAAAAATAATATGGAATGAGAATGACTGGGAATACTTATTTATTCGTTTGTTTATTTTTTTTGCCAGTTCAGACCATCCAAATAAGCAGTATACTGTTTGCATCTACAAACCAAACCAAACCAAACCAACCACCACCCACTAGAGCTATTTTTAGCACCCTCTGCATCCACCACCCCTTTGACACCCAGACCTCCCAGTGTCTCTAACCTCCTAATCTAAATGGACGTCTCTTGTCCTTCTTGTGCTTGCAGCTGGAAGAAGAAAACGCCCGACGAGAAGGGCGGGGTGGTAACACGGGAGAGGAGTTGAGTCCGTCAGAAGCTTCCAGCAACGAAGAACTGTACGTGGGTCAAGAGAAGAGCACCGAAGAAGAAGGGAGTAAACCGGTGGACAAGATGAGCATTCAGTCGGACGGTGGTGAGAGCGTGCCCGACCACCGAGGCAGGCCAAACGGTAAACCCCGGAAGGTACGTACACTCACCAAGGGGGGTGGATTGATTCTGGATTCTTTTTGGGTCTCTTTCTTTTCTACCTTTTTTTTCTTTGGACTGCACCTTTTCCCTTTTCTTTGATTCATAACCAAGAGCTGCAAGGCTTGTTGCAGGTTCCCTGGTGATTGCGTCTCCCAACCAAACACGCGCTGCACTTTAAGTTTTTCTTTAAAGTTGAGCAGCTGGGGTGGGAGAGAACGAGTCACCAGCGAAACTGCACTGCGCTCACTCGTGCTGACTTGGTAGAGGACGCCCACTTCACTGAATATGCTTCTTCCATCGTGGAAAACAGGAGTTTGTAGCTTCTTCTTCCATCACGCCAGTTTGGTATGCTTATCTCTATAAGCGGAATTATTTGTGTAATACTTTGCAAAATTTTTGTAATCAAACATGTTAAATTCGTGATAACAATTAAAATTTAGTCGTAAACTATAAGCTGATATTTGACTGAAAAATGAGGAGTGGGGGCCCATGCTGCTAAGCATGTTTCTCCGTCTCCCCCCTCACTAAGCTCTTGGTCCATTCCACTAATATCCAGTCACGTAAAAGAAGACTTGTTTGCACTGCTTGTGCACTTATGCTCCTCTTGGAACTGATCACTGGCACACCTGACTGACTCTCGGGGTGGAAATTTTTTATACACATGTCACTTGCTCCACGTAACGTAGGGTGCGGATATTACATGGAATGGCCCTCGCGTGTTGTTGCCTGGCATTGGATTGTATAGTGACGTGAGGTGAGGCGTTGCTCTGACCAAGGCCAAAAAAAAAATATAGCCGCTGCATGGGTTGTGTGGCTTTGTGTGTTGCAGGGCAGTTTAAGCCTGCCCGGGTCCCCGTTCAACCTGCGGCGGGGCAGTCGAGGCAGCGGCCACCAGTTCAGCTGGCGCGCCAACGGCCGACGCTACGGCGATAGGAAGCCGCTGGTCCTGTCCACGTTCCTCGATGCCCAAGAGCACTTGCCCTACGCAGACGACTCAAATGCTGTGACGCCCATGTCCGAGGAAAATGGGGCCATTATAATCCCTGTTTACACCAATCTCAACTCGCGACATAGTAGTTACACATCCCATGGCAGCCGCTTGTCGTATACTTCGCACGGGGACGTGAATGGCAAAGCTCTCACCAAGGAAAACCAACTGCGCTCCCGACGCAACTTGCAGTCCCTTGTGCCCGATGTCGTCATTGACAGCAAACCCGAATTTGTGAGTACCCACATGTAGGCTAGTTTTGTAGCTAGCGTTCCAATGACCTCCCCAAAGTATTTATGAGCCTGGCACGAGAGTAAGTGGGAGAGAGGGTAGAAGGCGTACGAGCGAGAGAGAGAGAGTGAGAAACCAACCAACCCCCCTTTTAGGGCTTAACCAGTGATATCCGCACGTGCATGATACTCCTCCAGCCGCCCTTGACCCTTGTTGATTTCCCTCCTTCCTTCCTTCCTATCCTATCCTCATCCTTCCCTAGCTTTTTTCCATTGCGGTGGATATCTGTTAGGTTCGTTGTGTGTGGCATGCTTCCACCCCGGAAATCCTCGTGCGGGATGTGTTGTCATTCAATGCTATTTCTTGTCCTGCAAAAGAATGAGCCGTCGATGGAGGAGGAGAAGCAGGACTACATCAGTCAGCGGCTCTTGGGGCTTGATGCCAACATCGAGTATATAGATAAGGACGTAAGTACTGCTACCTGCCTCAACTCCCAGGCGTTCTGCCTTTTCCTCTTCATGTCCTTTCATTCGTTGCTGGTCGGTGAGTGCACCTTGCCTCGCCAGACTCTCTTTTTTGATTCATACTCCCAGGGACCAAACGGCTTATGCTGTTGCACTATGCCTCGATTGGCCTCAAGAGGATTCTTGGGTTGCGTGGGGTATTTCTTCTGCGCATGTAGCACTCTTCTGGCCTGCTCCATGGGCCTAATCTTCCCTTTGTGACTTTTGTGCAGTTGTGGTGTTGTGGCACGTAACTGATCTTTAGTTGGTTTGGTGTCATTTCCTGTACTAAGTGAACCATACGTTTAATTTTGTTTTAAGGTGACGATCCTTTAAACTTCTAATGTTGTATGGTGGGTGGACTGTGAATCGGTACAAACAGTAAAGCATTTTGTTTTGAATTCAACCAACGTTTAACATTAAAGCTCACAAATATCTGTGGGAGTTTAGGAGGCCCAAGATACGAACTAATGTAATTAATCATTAAAATCGGTACTTTGTTTAAATAGAACTCGTCATTTAACCCATCGCATGTCTCCCTAAAATATTCTAGTTTGGATAACGAATTAAACTAGGAAACCATTTTTACACCTTAACACTTTTTACTTTGCTAGTAAGTGCTGCGGCATTTGCATAGTCACACGTCAAATTTTAATTCCCTCACTTGACATTTCTGTTTTAACTTGGAAGCGGTGGGCAAAAAAAAAGACGAGCGAGGTACATCCAGTTCAATTTTTAAAATGCAACATTTCAATTCATGGCTTCTAACGAAATTTAAAGGATTTGAAACTTTGATGTCTGCCCAAACATGTTCTACGTTCAACATCTGACAACAAAAATGATAATCACCATAAAGCGTTCACTGATGACCAATTTTTTTTTAAGTTTGTATTTCTAAATTGCCATATGGCAAGCCTTCTTTAGACCAACAATCTACTACAGAGTTCAAGAGTCGAGAAGGGTAAGCCAAAACGGCATGTTTACCCTTGCCAATAAATCAGACTACATGTGTAGAGGCATCCACAAATCAATTTCGATTGTGAACTTGTTTAAATGTCTATTGGTGTGGACTCTGCGTTCATGGCATCTTTGCGGTCATCGTCGGTCTTGGTCCACTTGATGAGCTTTATGCTGACCCAGTACACTGGACTCGATTTTCGCTAATCCGATTCGACCCGATCTGGTCGACCAATCAGAATTTAAATATGGTAAATCTGTTTTTTTAATTTTTGAAATTTTTTTTTTGTTTGTTGTTGGGAAGTCCAAATTCTCAAGTCTGCAGAAGTTCCTGGAATTTGTGGAGCAAGTCTGCAGAAGGAGCTTGTGGAGCAGAGATGGATTTTTCCTTCAAATTTTTAACCCTGCGGAAGTAATTTTTGAGAGGGGTATAATTCCGTAGGGGTAGGGGCAAACCGGAGAACCCGGGGGAAACCCGGGTCAGTCATAATGGGTCGGGTCGGATTGGGTGAAGTCGAGTCTGGTGTAGGGTCAATCTTACTCAAGAGGGATTAGGGTGACCATTTATTACAGGAAATGCGGCATTTTTGCATGCATGTTGTCTTGCAACTTCTTCTTCTTCTTCTTCTTCACCGTAATTCCCACTCTCCCACCAAGTCCTCGTGGCCAGAGTGAGAGAAAGGCTGACTCATTGAGGCCGAGCGGGATGAGAGTTGGTCACGAGCTGCCTTCGACGGGGGACTTTGTTTGTAAACGTGTGTGCATGTGTGTGCGTGTGTGCGTGTGTTTGTGCACCTATAATTAAAAATAATAATATCCTAAGTTAAACAAGTTTTACTGATTGGTTTATGAACTGATTGATGCCTCTACCCCTCTCTCTCTTGCCTCCAACCCCCCCCCCCCTTTTACCCCCCACCTCTCCATCAGGCGTATAAAGGCCACTTTTATTTTAGATAAACGTTAACAATAACGAAGCCAAAGCCTTGGTCTTAACTTTGCGCTGCTTTATACTTTGCTATAGAATCTGTAAACTGCTCTTTGAAGTTTGAAAAAAAAATCCTTTTTCTCACACCAGTGACTCAAAAGAGTTTCATTTACACTATTTTTCGTTGTTTGGACTGAACCAATTTTGATGCTTTGTTACTTGAAACCCTTTTTCTTGCATGGATTGTTTGTTCCACTGAGCAACCAGGCGCCATGGCTTATTGTTGAAGAGCGCACTTGTCACGTGTGTGTCTGACCTCATTGTTCCATTATTTTTCCCGCAGGCGAGACCAATGTCTCTCTTCCCTAGGCCCTCAGTCTTCTCTGCTAACTATGCTGAGGTATTGTCATATAGGAAACACACAGTGCAACGTCCCTTCATTCGTTGTAGTTCGTCCAGTTTTTCTGTAGGCTTCATCCCATTGCTTCAAAGTCATTAGATTAGTCTTGTGAAATCCTTACATGTCTTTAGTCAAGTCCTGTAAAAGTAAAACTCGTTGCTCAGAGGGCAGTTTGCATGCCTCCAGACCATTGGTTCTGCATGCTTTACACAGGTAAATCTAGAGATGCATCATGGCAAGTCTGTTATATAGTGACTGTTTAGAGTGTGCGTTAATTAAAGCAGTGTAAATTAAATGTGAAACCCCGTCATTGTGGCATTGTGCTTTATAGTAATGTTTGTCTGGGTGCATTGTTTAGGATTAATGAATTAAGATTAATGAATGAGGCTTTGACTCCATGGTGTGTTGTTATTGCCGCTTATTTAGATATTGCGTTCAAGCACAAAATGCTATTGGCTGTAACTCGAGTTTACTTATTCACATAAGCCTGAATAATGTAGATAGAAATACCTAATAACAATGCGTCCTAATCAAGAGACACTTTGTACACAAAATGGCTTTGAAATTACAATTAGGGTCATGATCATTTTCTGTACGAATGCAGGTAACGTTGTAATGCATTTTCATCTGAATTAGGAGAGCAGTACTGATTAAAATACACACATTTCTTTTCTATAAAAGCCATTTAAGTGTGTGTCATTCGCGAAAGTATTGTTGTTATTGCTAAAATTAGTAATTCATGGTCATTGTTGGCAATCGTAGTTCAAAGAGTAAGAAGTGAAAACAGCCTAAACTTTAAAACCTTAAAAATAAATTCAATGTCAGTTGCAACTGGTTCACAGAATTGTGATAGCTCATTGAAATACAGTGTGATTGGGCTGTTTTAGGGGTGTCACCATAGCCCTAGGCTAAATAAAGATTTGCGCAATGAAAAGTACAATTGAATCTGCTAAGTGATTTTAAAATGTTTCTTAATACGTAGTTATGCTGGAATAGCAATCGTGTAAATTTTAAAATTAAAACCTAAAAAAAAATAGGTCAGGTGCATCACTAGACTATCATGCCGAGCTTGGACTGAGCTTTTGGTCTGCAGTGGCTGACGTCCCTGGTTGTATATGTATGTTTGGAAACGTAACTAGAAGAAGTGTCATATGTCTGGCATGGCTAGAGCTGTTTCTCTTACAGGAATCCTCCATCGACAGTGAAGACTTCCTATCGAAACACAAGCATTACGACAATCCTTTCGTCGACCAGATGCAGACCAACCCCGTCCTTGATATGAAGGGTACGTAACAATTTGGTTTTGCTTCTCCATTTTTTTTACAGGGTGTTCTAATTCCAGTGTTTACAATAGACAACTTTTAAGCAGCTGACCGGACATGGGTAGTTCCAATTTAAGAGTTGTAGTGAAAGTGAAGAGCAACTCACCTGGAACCAAAATGTTGACTTTAAGAGCACCGTCAACGTCATCAAAATCCTAACTTTTGAATGAAGCGTCTCACATCAAAGATCAAAATTACGGACTTGTGGGTCACGTTAAATAATTTCCAAGGCAAAAAAACAGAACGAAAATCGGATGGTAACTTCACACGACGACTTAGGAAGAAATTAAGGACCAAATCTCCTGCTGGTGGTTGCGTGGCTTTCCTGCTAGACAGACGCTCTCGCAGCATGGGCGCCCAGCAGAGGTTTGGTCCCTTACTCTTCCTTCGTGTGAAGTTACCGTCGGATTTTCGTTCTGTTTTTTTTTTTGCGTTGGCAGTTATTTTACGTGCCCCACAAGTTCGTAATTTAGATCTTTGATGTGAGACGCTTCATTCAAAAGTTACGATTTTGATGAGCTTGACGGTGCTCTCAAGGTCAACATTTTGGTGCCAGGTGAGTTGCCCTTACCTATCTCTACAACTCTTATATCGGAACTACCATGTCCGTTCAGCCGTTTAAAAGTTGTCTATTGTAACGCTCTAATTGGAACACCCTGTATAAAATAATTGCCTTTACTAACCCATGCGTTTCTCAATAGATGTTATGGTCTTAAACAACATAATCGAACAAGCCGGGCGCCAAAGCAGAGCCAGTGAGCATGCAGGTAACTGTCACCCTTGATTCTTTGCTTCCTTTTGGACTGTAGAACTACGACAGCATCGCAGCATTCTACAATCCTACACTTGTTTAAACTGATTATGTTTTCGGGATCATGGGAGTTAAATGAAATTGGTTGCAAGCTGTTACGTCAGAAGATACCTTTGAGTGGAATTTTTCGCTGTGAAGAAGGGATCAAGAAGGAAGTTTAGAAGCAATGCAATCTCAAACATTTAATTTTAAATGTGAATTGATGGTTTCCACCAAATAAATGGTATAGAAACACCGAGGTTAGGATGCCATAGAAGTACTGTTCACAAACCTCCGCTGCACACTATCAAATAATAGTTCACAGACAAATGCAGCTAATAAATAAAAATTAATGAAAACCAATACAAGCTTTTAAGTGCCTTGCAGAGACATGATTATGACTGCAAGGCAGTTGAAAGCTTCTATTGTTTTTCATTAATTTTTCTTTATTAGCCACATTTGGCTGTGAACTATTCTTATAGAAGTACTGTGCGGAAGGCATGTGTCTTAGTAACATAGTTCATGGATATCCTGAGCTATGTTATTATGATCTATAAGCTTCCAAAGATGAAGAACACTGTGTATAATGTTTTGCCTTTTTTCGTACTAAAAATTCTAGCGTAAAATAATCAGAATGACTGCAACTTGATATACACCCTCAGTGTTGCTTGGAATGGGACAATTACATCAGTTTTTATTTGTGTAGATGGGTTTTCACTTTTATATCACTCTTACACTTTGTCACGGATTCAGCACTTTTATGGCACTCTTGCACCTTGGTGACTGTATTGCAGTTATATCCTGGTTATGGATAAAACTATACTTTACGCTATTTCGTTTCTTGACAAGGTGTCAGACAGCTCAACTACGTTATTCAATAAGTTGGAAGTTGTGCTGCTGCGATGTTAGTAAGTCGTTTACCCAAAAGGAAGTCGATGTTTGTTGGACGTAGAGCTGTACTCTCTTCCAACATTCTGCGATATTGTGTTCAGTTAACTGTGGTTTGGTCAAAAATTTTGTCAAACATGCCACGCAATAAAATGCAGAATATTGAAATAGAGGTAATACAGAGTAAAATGTGTTCTGTACTGTTGTTGTATTGTCTTTGCATGGATGTTGTAGCGTTCTGCACCTGATTTCCAACCATGGCAACATAAGCCACAAGCTAATTGCCTGGAAATCGGGCTGCAGAACGGTAGTTGAAACGCCTCGCCAGTTTTCCAGAAGCGTTACTAAAACAATATACAGTATCCATTTATTATTTCCCAACAGATGAAGAAGAAGAGGAAGGTCCCAAGTGGAAAGAGCGCTGTGTAGCCAACTGTTTGAAATGCATTGACATTTTCTGCATTTGGGATTGTTGTGCGTGCTGGGTCAAGTTTCAAGAGATCCTCTGTCTAATAGTCTATGACGCCTTCGTCGAACTGTTTATCACTCTATGTATCGTTGTCAATACTCTCTTCATGGCCATGGATCACCACGGCATGGACCACGCCTTCGAAAGAAGGGCAACTATGTAAGTGGTGTGCCTTCTTCGTCCCTCGGCTGCTGCTGCAATGCTGCCTCTGCTTCGGGGGTCGCACGGGGCCTGGGACGCTTGCAGCCCGCCCGCCTGCATTGCAGCCAGTGTCACAGATTTTGCCATCGCCTTTTGATCCACAGCACGAAGCCTCACCCAGTCTTGCACGGAAATGGGTTGAGGGGAGGGAGTTGGTTAGGATGGGGGTTGGGGGTGGGATTCAGGATCTGGGTGGGGTTCAGTAAGGCATGGAGAAAATGAGTGGGACGGCTGAGTTCTTAAGGATTGGCCGAAGCTTGCCTGCGCGTTGTTAGGTGTAATAAAGATATAGGGAGAGGGTTTTTTTTAAGCACCACACTGTCTTTACCGACTCAGGTAAGAGAGGAAAGCCGTCACACCGAAAGTCTTGCTGGCAAATGAGATGCCAACGTCCAACGCATTTCCCTTCCTCTTGCTTGCAGAGCCCTTATTAACCCTTTGGCCCTTAGTCTTGGCCATTTAGCACGTTTGCCAAACCTTGCTAGTGAGTAGATTGTAATGACTAGCCATTTCAACTTGCTTGCTCCCCACCCTGTATGCAATCACCACCTGCTTCACTAGTTAGCCTAAAGATCTGCCTGCAACCGTGTCCCTTATGTCGTTCTCGTGTCTCTTTGTAGTTTTTCACAGCGACTTTTGCCATAGAAGCGTCGTTGAAGCTACTCGCCATTAGTCCTAAAAACTACTTTAAAGAAGGATGGAACATCTTTGATTTCATCATCGTAGCGCTTAGTCTTCTAGAATTAGGCTTAGAGAACGTATCTGGTTTGTCTGTGCTACGTTCATTTCGTTTGGTAAGTTTACTAACACCGCCCATTTAAACTGTAGTTATTTAGTACTGTAGTCATGTAGTTTGTAGTTGTGAAATAACCCAAACCTTTTCCTTCCCCATAATGATGTGGGAATTGCTTGGAGCGAGTGTTGGCATCTGGCGATCACACCATTTATTTGCAGCAAGTTAATGCGTTTGTCTTCTTGTCTTTTTCAGCTTCGTGTCTTCAAACTGGCCAAATCATGGCCGACGCTTAATTTGCTCATCTCTATTATGGGCAAGACTGTAGGTGCCTTGGGCAATCTGACTTTTGTGCTAGGCATCATTATTTTCATCTTTGCCGTTATGGGCATGCAATTATTTGGCAAAAACTATGAAGAAAACAAAACTAAATTTTTTAATGGTGCTTAGTTTGTTTGAATAGAAAAGTCAAAATCTTTAAACCGGTTGAAGGTATTAGAGCTTGTATCGCAAAAGTACCCTTACGATAGTGCAAAAAATCGTGCCATCCCTCCCTCGCCCCTTGTATTTAGCCGCCCCTTCCCAATACGGTTAATAAAAATCTACAGCGTAGCGGACAGTCCTTGAAAACGGACGGTTTCTAAAACAAAATTTAAATTTTCAACCATAAAATTAAGTTAATGTGCAGTTTTCTATTATATAAAAAAAAAACATATAAAACCGAATACATCCCTGCTCACTCTTGTCTTATCAATTCAGACCAACAGCGATCTAACAGTTTGGTGACGTCTTGTAGCAGACGAAACGGACACGATTGCAATTGGTTCAAACCAAAGGCAGATTGATACTATACCACTATAAGACAAACATCAGTCTATCATTAGTTTGTTTACGTTTTTAGATGATGGTTTATAGTTTGGTGTCGTCTCATGGCACACGAAACGGACACTTGCCATTAATGGCAGGCGAAACGACCACGCATCCTAACGGTCTAATCGGGAAAAAGGTTCCATTTGTTGCTTCCCGACGCTAGCTGCGTAGTTCTGGCAGAATGCTCAGCTAATGTCGTCAACAAATGTGCATTATTGGGAACGAACGACCAGCGATGTCAACAAAGGAAGTTCGCGTGCGGGTGTTGGAAACGAACGACGAGAACGGAATGCGTGTGGAGCAAGAAATTTGCTTACTAATTTGGTGACATGGTCTCACGGTAAGCGACATGGACGCGCTACTATGGGTCCAATCTGAAACTTTTTTTTGCTAAACTTGAGATAGATATTAATCTATGACCGTACCAAATTTCATGCCGATATCTCAAGCGGTCTAGGAGGAGTTCGATAACAGACAGACAGACAGACAGCAAGTCGCATCCCTATAGGAGAAATAGATAAAAGAGCGAACGGTCATTATATTAGCACTGCCGGCAG
>JAQIUX010000172.1:0-11121 GCA_034696965.1 Lithobius crassipes | reverse complement strand
AATCAGTTGTAAATAGGGAGCCTTAAAGATGCGGTCACACTAGGCATCGGTACTATCACAATCATGGATGCGTGGCCTTTTGTTACATTCTGGGCCCATTATGACATCCCCTATATGAAATATCATAGAATTCACATAGAGAATTAATTGCTGAATTAGTCACTTAAATCAGTTGTAAATAGGGAGCCTTAAAGATGCGGTCACACTAGGCATCGGTACTATCACAATCATGGATGCGTGGCCGTTTTTTACATTCTGGGCCCATTCAGACATCCCCTACATGAAATAGCATAGGATCTACATAGAGAATTAATTGCTGAATTAGTCACTTAAATCAGTTGTAAATAGGGAGCTTTAAAGATGCGGTCACACTAGGAATCGGTACTATCACAATCATGGATGCATGGCCGTTTTATACATTATGGGCCCATTCTGACATTCCCTATAAGAAATGGCATAGGATCTCCATTGAGAAATAATTGCTTAATTAGTCACTCTAATGAGTTGTTAATCGGGAGCCTAAAAGATGCGGCCAACTATGCATTAGTACCATCCACATTTCGCTTGATCCGTTAAGATGACCATTTCCCGAATTTCCAATTCTTGGAAGTTCTAGTCGCTCAATTTTTAGGATTGTCCGTTTCTGCGTCTAAGATTTGGAATCCCGTACCGTACCCAAAAATTAATATTTTTCAAATATTTTTAGCTCGGATTGTAGGTTTTTGTAGCCTGCGTGCAATGAGCCTTCCTTTGTTCTGATCAGACACTTTTTTCTCGTAATTTCTACTCTGGAAAGTCAATGAGGCTGGTTTTTCTAGGAATGTCCGTTTCTGCGTCTAAGATTTGGAATCCCGTACCGTACCCAAAAATTAATATTTTTCAAATTTTTTTAGCTAGGATTGTAGGTTTTTGGAGGCTGCGTTCAATGAGCTATCCTTTGTTTGGATCAGACAACCCTAACTCGGCCTACTCCACTTGGGAAGCCGCAGTCGCTATCCAGGTCCGAAAATCCTTCTCTCGCGTCCGTTTCTGCGGGAAAATCACTTTCTCCCGACCCTAACTTCCGGGGGGCATAACTCATTGAAAAATTAATTTTTTTTTAATCAACTTTTTTCCATTATGTAGAGAATGGCCTAGCCGTCACTGGGGATGTGTCAAAGTGACAGAAAATTAAAAACTCCCATAGCAATAACGTTATGAATTTACGCTGCGGTAGCCTAACCTAACCTAACCTAACCTAACCTAACCTAACCTAACCTAACTGGATGTATTGGATCAATAGAAATCGTTTTTCATGGGAACTTTTTTTTGTAGGATAAACTTTTTTGTACCGTTTGTAGACTGGCGTCGCTATGTTTGCGATAACTGGCTTAATATCGGTCGCACAGAAAAATGGTTGGTATAAAATCGTCTCTGACTCGAATTTCCTGGATGCGATATTCTAACATTTTTGAAAACTTTTTGTGAGTTTTTGTTTTTTTTTATTTTGGATTTTTTTTTTTATGTATTTGTGGACGTTTCGGAACATGAGAAATCTTTTTTGTTACAAACATTTTTGGCTATAAAATGTTTTATATAGTTTTTGTAACGTAGCTTCTTTTTTTTCAGAATAACTCAAAAAGTATCGGTCGTAAAGAAAAACGTCCGGTATAAAATCATATCAAAATCAAATTTTCTACCTTTTTGTTTTTTTTTTTGTTTTTTTTTTGGATTTTGTTTTTTTTTTTGAATGTTTTTTTTTCTTGCATTTGTGGATGTATTACATCATTACAAATCGTTTTTATTTGGAACTTTTTTTTGTAGGATGAAATTTTTTTTATCATTCGTAGACTAGCGTCCGTATTTGATGGATAAGTGGCTTAATATTGGTCGTAAAGAAAAATTGGTCGGTATAAAATCGTCCGCTAATCGAATTTTGTAGGTGGCAATTTGCAAAGTTTTTGAAAACGTTTTTGGATTTGTTTTTTATTACATTTCTGGACGTATTAGACTGGTCAAGGTAAGGTTATTACGTTGGGGGACGTTGGGGTATCAGCCTGGTCAAGGTTAGGGTTTTACCCTTGGCGAGGTGTGGGTATTAGCCCGGCCAACGTGAGGGTATTAGCCTGGACGAGGTTAAGGTATTAGCCTGGTCAAGGGAAGGGTCAAGGGAAGGGTCAAGGTGAGGGTATTACGAGTTTACCCAACTAAAACTAATACTACTAGAAAAACGAAAAAAACTACTTTACCCTCATTTTACCCAACTAAAACTAAAAATACTAGAAAAAAACCAAATTCACCCTGATCTTACCAAACTAAAACTAACAAAACAAGAAAAAAAACTACTTTACCCTCATCTTACCCTACTAAAACTAATACAACTAGAAAAACGAAAAAAACTACTTTACCGTGATTTTACCCAACTAAAACTAATACTACTAGAAAAACCAAAAAAACTACTTTACCCTTATTTTACCCAACTAAAACTAATACTACTAGAAAAACGAAACAAACTAATTTACCCTCATTTTACCCAACTAAAACTAAAAATACTAGAAAAAAACAAACTTCACCCTGATCTTACCAAACTAAAACTAAAAAAACAAGAAAAAAAACTACTACTTTATTATTATTGTTAATCCCAACTACTACTACGACTACGACGACCACTACCACTACGTCCACTAATAACAATACTAAGACTAATACTACTACTACTACTACTACAAAAAAAACTACTACTACTACTAATTCAAATTCAAATTCATATACTATACATCTCTACTACACACCGTCACCTCCCTCTGGAGGAGGGAGAGAGGGGGAGGAAACTTTAAAAATGTGCATGCAGCGCACCTTTTTACCTGTGAACTTTTTTTTTCAGGATTTGAACTTTCTCTGGATCTACCCTTACGGTGACCACTAAATTGGGATAATTTAACCAAGAATCACTCCATTACATCAAAATCATTAAATCTATCTTGCTTTTGTATCTAGGAATGGGCCAGTAATGCGGTGATGATGAACTGTTCACAAATGCAGAGATGGCTGTTATTTGGTAGCATACAACGTGTGACAGTTGGAATTTGAATTTGAATTTGAAAAAGGAAAAGTAAGGCTTTCTGAAAGCAGGTAAGCAGTGAGTTTTTTTGTTGGGTAATTAGTATGCAAATTATTTGGCATTATTACAGTGTACTATGGAAAAAAACAAGCAGGTCTGACTGGATAACAATTGCTGTTGTGAGGGTTTGTCAAGATGCCATTTACAAACTGAGCATACTTTAAAGACAGACTGCTTCAACAAACTGCAGTGACATTTTCCCTGATTGCTTTTCCTATGGGGGGGGGGCTTAACTGATCCCCCAGGGGAAAGGTTTCTGGTAGTTTTGCGACCCACTATTTTATTCCGGGGCTACTCCAGGGGAAGGGGAGATTGGACACGTAATAGTAGTGCGTGTTATGTTTTTGTTTGTTTTGACGATATGGCATCTGGTTGTATTGGATTTTTTTCTGGTGTCAATGTTTCAGTATCTGTCATTTAATACCTCTGTTGTCCATGAACATACATTATTTTGAAGCATTGAAGCCCCTCCACTTTGCAATATTTTGGCAGTGTTTGAGGTGCGGCATCAGGCATTTGTTGTTACCTCTCCCCCCCCCTACTGTCTGG
This sequence comes from Lithobius crassipes, assembly GCA_034696965.1. Classification (NCBI taxonomy): domain Eukaryota; kingdom Metazoa; phylum Arthropoda; class Chilopoda; order Lithobiomorpha; family Lithobiidae; genus Lithobius; species Lithobius crassipes. The sequence continues at coordinate 7,472 of JAQIUX010000172.1, read as the reverse complement.
TGTTAGTTAAAATTAATAAAGGTGTATGGATAGCCCCTCTCCCTGAAAAAATTGGTCAAGCGGATTGAGGTGCGGCTACGTACACTATCAGTCATTCCTGTTGTCTTCTTACTCCTGCCTTGTTTAATGTCATTTCTCCTCGTTCTCCAGTTTGCCCCTCCTCCTGTGGACGTCAACCCACTCAAAATTGGGGCAAAAAGCTAGATTTACCGCTAACCTTTTTTACTATGATTTTTTGTGTGCAATGAACAGAGCAGAAAGTAGGAAAAACATTTAATTTGACTTTGAAGTTTGGCCTAAAGTATTTTAAACATCACATTACTAAATTGTTAAGTGACACTAAGCCTATTTCTTGTGCAAGAATATTGCTGCTGTAAACTGAAAGTACATGTATCTTCCCGTGGCATGATTAATTAAAGATAAGGAATTTTCACACGGTTATTACTTACAGCATATGCATTAATTTTCGAAGGCTTCCACCTTCATTTTTAAATGCGCGATGTGTTGCTTAGTGCTTTGGCCTCGTAGGTTGCGACGGTGGTTCCCTCTGGCCAGGTTAGGGTTTTGGGCAAGAGTAGAGTTATTGTTTTGTATGGTCCTGATGACTGTTAGGTTGGTGTTTTTGATTGGTATTTTTCGATGGTGGCTGTTTCGAGGGCTAGTCTGCATGATTTATGTTTTTCGTGAAAACTGATAGAAGTATGGTGCCAATTTGGTTTGTGTCCGGTGTTGATGCGGTGCATTGCTAGTCCGTTCTCAGTCCGTTCTCTTGATTAAAGGAATTCACATCATGTTTATGCTGTTCGATTCTGGTTTTTTAGGGTATGGCTAGTTTGTCCTATATACAACATATCACTGTTGCTTCGTAAATTTATGCATATATTGTAAGTAATGACCGCGTGAAAATTCCTTATCTTTAACTAAACTGAAAGCAAGTAGCCTAATAAATTCCTTTGTTCTCAGTTCAAGTAAAAAAAAAGTTATTCATTTAGGCTTATTACCCATTAATTATTGTCTGTAATTGTTTTGGAGTAGCCTACCATAGAAGCATAATGAATTTTCCAGCAGTAATAACCCATGGTCTAGCAAGTCACCGTAATCATTAGTAGATTTCATTGCATCCTTACAGCATATTTATTTACGACTTATGCCTTCTTTTCCAGCTTGTATCACCAATCATCACATCACGTGAGCCAAAGAATACATAACTGAGACAACAAAGCCTGACTACATTTTAAATTTATGCACAGAAGGTATGTTTTTTAATTAGTATTAGTTCCATGATATCGTAAAATTGGTTGCTAATTATTTGTTTAATCATTTTTGCCAACAGGTGGCTTGCCAAAAATATCATGTTTGCTTAGAATAACCTAACCTAACCTAATGCTACTCTACATACCACCCACTTAAATGCACTATAGTGCAATTGGGCCCAATTGGGAGCTACCACAGCGCCATCTGGCGGTGGATCTGGAAAGTAAAGTTCCCTTTAGCCCAACTGAGCCCAAATTAGCCCACAGAAGACCAACTGAGCCCAATCTGGCCCAGATAGAATCAAAACAGCACTACTAAGAGGAAAAGTTTAAAGTTAAAGTTAAAGTTAAGTGTCAAAGTTTTTTTTTAACAGCTTGTACCCTATCGGCGATCGCCACATCACATGAGTGAAAGAAAAAACAATCCTTCTGCAATTAACAAGAGAGAATGAAGCCTGTGACTGCTTTTTAAATTTATGCACAGACGGTATGTTTTTAAAAATGTTTTAGTTCCATGATAGTCAGCAATTGGTAGCTAATTATTGGTTTAACTATTTTCGGCGACAGGTGGTAGCATGCAAAAAAATCATGTTTGCTTTGTATACCCAAACAACCCACTTAAATGCAATACAGTGCAACTGGGACCAATTGGGCACAACTGGAAGCATTGTAGAGACAGTGCTGCACGCTACAATGGTAGAGAACTTGGCGAAAAATCTTAAACCATGTGAGCAAGTTCACAAGGAATTTTAAATTTAAGTGGCATGCAAGTTATTTCATGCAACGCAGAGGTAGCCTATTGTGTATTTTTGCGTTTGTTTATAAATTTACTGTTAGACCTGGTCACACTACGCGGTTTCGTATCCAGAGGGCAATTATCCGTGCGGCCATGTCTTAACGAATGCATTACAAATACAATACATGCATTCCAATACAAATGGCGCACAATGTTTGAGTTTTAGCGTTAATGAACAGGCAATTAATTCACATGTTTTTTTTTTTAATTCTAGAAATAATGATGGCCAAAACATGCAGCAAATGAGCAAAATCTGCTACAAAGTCAGTTTGTGCACAAGTCCAGAATCAGGTAAGCCTAATGGTTTATGTAATAATGCCATGTATTTTGCAGCACAGTCAATTGGGTTTGGTGGGTCAAGCTGCAATTGTGCGTCAAGTAACGAGCAAATTTGGGAACATAGAAATGGTGCCACAGCATTGTGGGAATGTACTGCTTGAACGGTTTATGAAACCACTTTGATGTTGGCAGAGCTAAATTTCCATTATGCAAATTTAAGGGCAGTACTGGAGAGCCACTGCGACTGACTGTGAAAGCAAGGTAACAAAATATTTTTCAGATACAATGCATAGGAATTTCAGAACTGCACAGTAAGTCAGATTTCATGTTTTTGTAAATCGTGCCGCGATGAAAGCATGGTTTTTGCAACTGGAAGTCTGTGGGAATTTTTAATGGGCATAGCAAACAGTCTGAAAACAGCAAGTCAACATCCTGGATGAAACTTCACCTTGCCAAATACTTGGTTTTGCAGTCCGTCATCTTTCTGGTTTCATCCTTTATTCTTGGGATTGTTTTGAGGTCCACACGTGCAGCTGACACGTAGTGTTGTGCAGCTGTTGAAAAATTGTGCATCAAGTAGCAAGGAAAATTGGAAACATGATTGGTTGTGGCGTGTTGGCATGTTGTTGCTGTGGAGCTGCTTTCCATATCTGAAAAAAAAAGGAGAAATAATTGTCATTGAACCAACTTTGCGATTACAAAAAAAAATTGGTGAAGTGCGGGTAAAATTATCTCTTTGATTGTCGCTTATAGTCGGAGTTCAGGGTTAATTTCTGTGTTATTTTTTTATTATTACGGCTCGTGCACCACCTTTACAAAACCACTCCATGCTTTACAATTATTACAGGTGAAAATTTTGCAGGTCAATTATTTTTATTTGATTGCATAGTTGTAGCAGGATATCCCTGGCAAGAGTATTGGTCAGTGGGGAAAGTAACCATTATGGCCTGGTTCAGAGTGTATACTTGCAATACTTCCTTACTGCCCATAGGGTTTTAAGGAACCTGGTTCAGACTAGCAGCTTCCGCGGCAGATGGGGCCACGCAGTTCGTCCGCAGGGAGGTCGAGTTGTATTGGAATCTGTGCATTCGTTCAGACATGGCCGCGCAGATAATTGCCCTCTGAATACGAAACCGCGCGGACGAACCGCGTAGTGTGACTCGGGTCTAGCAGTAAATTGATAAACAAAAGCAAAAATAGACAATAACTTTGTGTTGCATGAAATATCTTGTATGCTACTTAAATTAAAAATTCCTTGTGAACATACCCACATGTTGTTTGGACTAAGTAGTTTTGACCAAGTTGTTTTCCATTCCTGCATGCAGCATAACTTATTTGTGTATGTAACTGATGAACTGTGTTTTATTGCAGTAGCCTACAAGAATGCAAAGAAGCGCTCCTAGGAAATGTGGCCAAGTTGGAGTTATGAGATCAGTGCAAGCCTATTACAAAGCAGAATGGTATTTTAACAAAGAAGCCACTTCACATTATTATACAAACTAAGAGCCTTGCAACTGTAATTCTGTTGCCAATTGAAGAGTTTGGTTGTACCGTGTAATTTGGTTGCTGTTAATTCAGCCCAGTGTGAACAAAAAAAAAATCATTATAAGCATTATTGAGTGCTAAATTTTTGTGCGCTACAAATTTCTTATCACTTCAATTATCTCAGTTGATATTTGTACTGCGTACATTACTGTATCACCACTTAAATCTCCGTTATCCATTTTTAGTTCAAAATACACTTGGATTGCATGCTTTGCAGAAAACGCATGTTCACATTCTTCACATTTGTACGTTTGTGTTTTGGATTATGACGTGGAATCATGTCAGTTATCTATGAGATTTTTACTGCTTGCATCACTATCTCACCATTTAATTCTTAGATATCAGTATTTAATCTAAAATGCACTTGGGTTGCATGCTTTGCAGAAAAAGGCATGACCACGTACTTCACATTTGAACGTTTAAGTCTCGGATAAAATATGTCTTGCTACAAATCGAATAAATGCACGTGAATCAAAACACTATCCGCAAAACATGTAAACAAGGGGACGATTTTTTTCACCTTTTTTTAGTTAAAAGTTAGTGATTGAGAGATTTAAAGTAAAACATGAATTTGCACTTTCAACACCTTGGCCTAAAGCCCTCCCAAGCTTTGGCTTTGCCTGATTTGTTTCCAGGTTATTCGCCTAGGACATACTTTATGAGGAAGCTTAACGTAGCCTTATGAAATTGGGTTACCATGCAGGATTTCCAGATTTTCTTTGTAACCCTGAAATGACGTGCAACAAGGGATTCAAAGCACTTGGTGTGATAAAGCTACACCATCTTGTATAGCTGAGGCCCACTACCACAGCGCCACCTGGTGATGGATCTGGAAAGTAGAGTTCCCTTTAGCCCAACTTAGCCCAAATCAGCCCACAGAAGAACAACTGGGCCCAATCTGGCCCAGAGAGGTTCAAAACACCACAACTAAGAGGAAAATACGTCACTAAAGCCAAAAGATGAAGTGTACATGTCTCCATTACAGGTCAAAGCAATGGCAGAAGCACCCTTATTTGTCGGAGATCATTTTCCTGCCAATAAAAGTTCTGATAATTTTGTTTTAAATATAAAAATATGCATGTATTCAATAATACTTGACCAACATAAATGGACAAAACTAAGGTATGATACGACTTGTTACTTCCATTTCATTGCCTTATTAGAGGAGAGAAGATGGCAAATTGCTACAATTTAGTACTCGAAATTTCTACGGTAGAGTGTAGTGACTAGGAATCGAAACCGCAAAGGCACGAATTCATGATAAAAACGTCCTGGCTTTATTCCCAATCTTTCCCTAATCCCCCCTCCCTCCCCCAGATAGAGCCTATTGACTAGGAATCGAACCCGCAAAGGCGCAAAAGGCACCTGCGTACTAAAGTACTGTATCAAACCAACAACTTAACAACTGAACTAAGCAGGAGAAGCTTCGTTGAGTGGGCGTGATGGTAAAGGCGTCATGGTGTGATCCGAGGTTGGGATTGCCGCTGGTTCGAATCCCAGTGATGTCACTGCAATGAAGTGTAAGTGCAGGGAAATAGCAGAATATACATTTTCCCCAGTACATTTTTAAAACTTCCCCTTTCCCTCTGCAGAAAACCAAACTATTTTCCAGAGTTTTTTCCACCAACTTTTGTAGTCATGCCATTTTTTGTCATTGTTTGGTCGGTTCCAAGTACAATTTCTAAACTTAATTTTCCCCTCCTCACAAACAAAACTCTTTTCCCCAATAGATTTTGAATTCAGTAAAATGAAGGCAGCAAAATTTTTGTTCACTGATTTGTTTCAAACTGCATAAACCTGGTGGCTTAAAGTTTAACATTTTAAAACTTAAAAAGCAGACAAAAGGGCAAAACGAACTTACGGACAAATTAATCAAAATCTACTTTTGACTGCTGCGAGACCTTCGTGACAATAGAAGCAAGTGGAGACAACTCAAAAATAGTGCTAGCAGTCTGTAAATATCCATTTATCAATTGAATTTCCTTTCGTATCTAAGGGCTACCAGTTAAGCGCTGTAAGTTACCAGCCAATGTGGATACCTAACTAGGCCAGTGGAGAATTGGGCATGGGAGTAAATGCATCACGTCTCCATCAAGGGATTGAACCCAACCATAGTTCACCCACTGGAGAAGTGGGCATGGGAGTAAATGCATCACGTCTCCATCAAGGGATTGAACCCAATCATAGCTCACCCTCTTGAGGGTTGGGTCAGCCAGTGGAGAAGTGGGCATGGGAGTAACGGCATCACATCTTCATCATGGGATCGATCCTTGGTGGGATTCGAACACAGTGATGCCAATGTTTTCAGCCATTTGCTAAATTAGCCTCATTTTCAGGCCAAATCGAAGCTTTAATTTTGTTAAAAATCTTGGGCTAGTCACTTTTCAGCTTTTTGACTGTAGGGTTGTTTCACGCCCCCAAAGTTGATGTTTTTTTTTTTAATTTACATTAGAGTGTTGTCTTTTAAACCAAAAGTAATGGGCACAATGTATATTACTACAGTAGATTGGGGCATTTTTGGAGCAAGCGTACAATAACTGGTTTCAGTTTCGATTTTTAAGTAAATATATTGTAGCACCATCTACCAGCAACTGGAAGTAACAACTATTCTTGTATTCAAACACCTCCCCTCCCCAAGCAGAAAGCATACCTTAATTGGTTTCAGTTTCGTTTTTAAGGTAAATCTATTCTAGCGCCATCCACCGCCAACTAGAAGCAACATCTATTCTTGTGCTCAAACACCTCCCTCCCCAAGCAGAAAGCATACCTTAATTGGTTTCAGTTTCGATTTTAAAGTACATCTATTTGTTCGAATCGCGCAACCTTGATTTTAGGAGGAGTGGACATGAGGGTAAAGGCATCAACGTCTTCATCACGGGGTCGAGCTTTTTTCTTATTACTATTTTCCACTTTTTCTCCATTTTTTTCTGAATTTCCTCATCATTTCTCGTTTTTTTCCTGTTTCTTTCCCTTGCTAGTGGTCGGTGAGTCCCTTCAAGTCCGCAATTTTAACTGTGGAAGGTATCTGCTGTCGTGGTCCAGTGGGTGTGCAGGTCGCCTGTCAGCGGCTGTCTGTCCTATCGTAAAGATCCTGGTTCGAATCCCATGGAAGCCTTTTTTTTTTCACTGCCTTATCGCCTATTTTAAATGTTAAAATCAAAACAAAGATGGCGGCACCCATGCCAGGAATGCAAGCAAGCAACACAGCATCCTGTAAGTCGAAATTCTTCCTTATTTATAAGTTTTATTCTACTTTTGACTACCGCTAGACCTTCATGACGATAGAAGCAAGTGGGGACAACTAAAAAATAGTGCTAGCAGTCTGTAAATATCCATTTATCAATTGAAATTCCTTTCCTATCTAAGTGCTACCAGTTAAGAGCTGCAAGTTACCAGCCAATGTGGAGACCTAACTAGGCCAGTGGAGATGTGGGCATGGGAGTAAAGGCATCACGTCTCCATCATGGGATTGAACGCAACCATAGCCCACCCACGTGAGGGTTGGGTCAGCCTGTGCAGATATGGGCATGGGAGTAAAGGCATCACGTCTCCATCATGGGATTGAACGCAACCATAGCCCACCCACGTGAGGGTTGGGT
>JAQIUX010000171.1:0-11124 GCA_034696965.1 Lithobius crassipes | reverse complement strand
TGCTATGACGTAAAGATGTACATCTGCTAATAAAATTAACCAGAAGTCGACATTTTAAAACCGAAAGTCGAAAAGATTTCATGAGTTTAATATTTGCAATTTGAGCAACAAAGCCCGGTGCATATGTTCCTCTTTTAAAAGATTAGCCCACATTAAGTTGAATAAATGTTACAAGTAAACCAACTACGTCACAATCAACTGACAAAATAAAAAGTTATTATAAGTTACTAGAATGACCAAACGTGACAGAACACATTTTCTCGTAGGCATATTCTATGTTCTTTTATCTCGTAAATGTCTTTTGTACCTATTGCACAATTTGTGCTCAGGATTCCTAGTTTACTTTTATTTTGAAAGCAATTTTTGCTATTGTAACTTTGTAATTGCAAGTTAATTTCCATCTTGTAGGTTTTATACTTTAAAAACAAACTGGAAACATATGTTCTAAAGATTTAATTGCTAAAGTGAGAATCACAAGATGTCACAAAATTAACCAGGTGCAGGCAGTAATTAACAGTGTAATTTTCCAGTTTGTGGGACGTCATTCAGAAAGTGTTTTGGTTACTGTAGGTCATCTGAATAATGTAACCCAAATGAATGAAATGATTTAGGCCTACTGACAAATCAACCAGCACAAATTTTTTAGGAAGAAATGTTAGTAAAATCTGACTTTTAGACTGAAAATAGAGTTTATCCAGAAATGCATCAGTGGAGATTCACCAGTGAACACTTCGCTGTCATGGCAAGGTCCAGTGTCATCTTGCAGCGATGTCTCTTCTTTGACGTGTATCATTTCGTCTTGATCATTGCGTCGAAACCACTGCTTCTTTTCTCATGCGACATTCAGTCAGTAAAATTCAAGGCAAATAGTGGAAAGATTTTTTTAATGTGAAGTACTGTTACTGATCACATGCTATTGAGACGTTAGATGGCTTAAGCTTGGTAGTGGGATTTGAAAGTCAAGGTTTGTTTTTCCTGCAACTTGTCCGTTCTGACCGTAAAACGTTGTCGCATAGACTTCACGCAAAGCTATTGATCTCCTATAAATTAGGAGGACTGATCAGTAATTCTTTTTTCTTTTATTTATCATAAGAATTTGTGTTGTAAGTTCCGTGCGGTCTGCATCTGTCATTGGCGCAGCCAAGAAATCTCTATAGCTACCCCAGCAAAAAGAGCATTAACACCGAGAGCAAACGTAACATGGGGGGTTACTGAAATATTTTATGTCTTTCACACTTTTCATATGCCTTTTAATTGACTGATACTGCACAGAGATGATTAAACTGGCAATTAATATTGTAAATGCTTTTTCCTTTGCTTCCAAATGCTTATCTCTCTTGACTTCTGATGATAGGCATAATGAAGAAAGTAAACGGTGCTGTGTCTAAGGTTGCTGAAAGTTACTGTTGTCCTTGTGCTTTATGGATACTAATGGATCACTTCACAATCAAAGTTGTGCAATTATATACAATGTCTAAAACGTAATGATTGTGTAACACGCCTACTGAAGGTTTTAGTAAACTAGGCCTATTTCGTAACTTTGCTATTTGCATCTGAACCTAAATTTGTTTTAAGTAATGTGTTTCACAAGAGACTTTTTATTTCTTCATTTAAGTACGCTGTCAGAAAATAATTTTGTACACATGGAACTCTTCATTTATGACCCCTCAGTAAAAAAAAGTCCAGAGTTCTCATGAAAGATTGTTATTAAACATCCTGCTTATGGGAGTCGCTCTGATAAAGAGGAATTACTTTTCATATTTCGTTCCGTCTGCCGTTCCTCCTGCTTTTGCGGGGGCCATGGGCTGTAGATACCAAGTGCCAGCCTGTTGTCAACTATAGCTTCCCGAACTACTGTTACTTTGCGACTGCTGGTTATTATCTCAATTTTGCGTGATTGGTGAATGGTGTTGTATCACTTCCCATAACAAGATTTCGTTTCATTTGTCGTCTTTTTTTTTTTGCTGATTTACAACTTGCTGGTGGCAGTAGCCATTACAGTCTGCCGTGCCTTCTTCGTTTGATGGGGCCGGTAGCGATGGATGCTAAGCGCCCGCCCGTTGTCAACTATGGCTTTCCGTACTGCTGTTACTCCTCACACTTTTCTGCGATCACGTGGTGAAAGGTGTCGTGTCATTTCCCGCAACAAGATTTTGTTTCATTTGCCTGGAGCTTGTTGGTGGCAATTGCCGTTTCAGGTCTTCTACTTCTGATTGTTGGGATGAGATGCGACGTCAACGTCTATAACACGTGTTTTAGCATGCACAGTAAGTCAAGTTTTCATCTCAGCGAGTCATTCTACCGGGGCTTAGTCTACAGAATATGCCCTAGGCTACGTGGTGTACTCTAAGATAATTTCACAAAAAAAAATCAAAGGCATATGTTAGATTTGCGTAGGTTAGCCTGTGCTTTTAAATTGATAACCATCATGGTGGTATTCTGCAATATAGCCAAGGTTTTTGGCTGTACATGTTGTGTGAAGCCCTGTATGACAATTTTTACCACAACAGCACCTTTTCAAATCAAACTAAAACAACAAACCTTATACGGTGCACAATTTTAAATAATTTTGTGCGCCGATAAGAGTGTTTTAGTACAATTATCCTTTACCAGTCACAGAATTAACAATAAGCACCTACAGGTTTACGTCGCTACAGCTTTCGTCCTTACCACATTAACCATCCTAGTTGTCAAAGCGCGATGTCAGATTATTATATCGATTTGATTATGGCTCTGCAGCCCCCAATGTGTGTTGCTGCTCGTCGAACCAGCTTTACCATTTAATTTTCGAAAGCCATTATCCATATTGCTCACTGCACTTAAATCCTCACCACGCTCGTTAAGTAAACAACGAATGCATGCAGCTCTTTAAAATCCCAAATTGCCCAACGGGTAAAAAACTTCTAAGAGTCGGCATGAAAATTGGGGCGTGCGCCAAGAAAATTTCGGATCACGGGCCAACATCGGGCAGAAAACGCACTACGCAGCAGCACAACCGACCACGCGGACGTTTGTAAAATCTGACTTTTTTTCCTCCCTGTTGTTGTGGGTGCAGCTTAGGCTCAGCTCGCTCAATCATCCAACGAACGCACCAGAGTTCATTCATACGAAACCAACGCCCCCCATCCCCAAGGGTACCCGGTACATGTGCCCAGTTTTACATATCTATAAACACCGGCAAAATAATACGTATTACAAGAGCGGGCCGAGTCTACACAGCATCGAACACGTCAACCCAGCTCGACTTCACCCACCGCACCCCCGGCCTCTCCCACCCTTCCAAATCCTCGCGTACACACGACCAAAACCCACGCACGTAACCTTGTTGGCGGCGACTGAAGGTTCAATTCCAAACTAAAAATCAACACGACAGCTCCCAAATCATGGATGTTTCTTCCAGAAATGTCAACCCTAACCCTCCGTTACATAGCCACTCTTGTTACATCCCATTTTTACAAACCTTCAAAGCACCAATGTCGTCGACCTTCGGCTTGGCTCCGGCTCTAGCAGCCCTGCCTAGCAGCGGCCATTTTGACGGGAGCGCGTGTTGGGAAACGCTGAAGGAAGAGCCGGCCTCTGTTGCCTTGCTTGCCGACCGACCGACAACAAGCCTACATCCAGCCTACCGCAATCCTCACGTTAGGACTACTTTCCCGACCATGTGCCTCCCTCTACACAAAAACATGAACGCATGCTTACTTCACACGCAATCGCTCATTCCAAAAAAGTACTGCTTACAACCCAAAAAAAAAATAAGTAAAGACAGTGTTAACAAACAAAAAAAATTCAGCTTACCGTTTAAGTTGTCGATGGCTCTGTCCGCCGTCGTTTGATCGGGGCAGTCGACGAAAGCGTATCCTCCTTTCTTGACCAGAACGTTTGTGCAATTTATTCCTTTATCGAGAAAAAGTTGACGCAGAGTTCCTTCGTTTACGTCGGCCGGTAAATTTCCTATGTACAGCTTATTCATGGCTTATTCAATGTTTAAGAGACCTGTAAGTGAAGTGGTAAATAATAATCCGTGTGAGCGATGAACTGGGATTGGCTGAGTTGGCAGGCAGGAAACGGTTGAAGTAGGGGTAGAAGGAAAAAGTAGCACTACTATACAAGAACTAATTCCACGGACTGAGTTGTGTAGTGTGATGAGTGCCGCCGTTCAGTGTGCAGTGACCGAAATAGTTAGCATTTCAAAGCTTCCCACGTGGTTCTCGGTCACGTGACTTAGTTCTCCCGCCTCTTCCCCAAGATACGACCGAGGCGGCGTCAATCTCTCCCTCTCTCTCTCTGCCTCACTTTTTTTTATATCGTATTTTTTTTTCGGCCGAGTTGCTGACTACGGTTTTAAGTTTAAAAGACGCGTCGGACAATATTTCCAAACGGGCTTAGGGCTACGGCCTTCGACTCGGGTGCTTCCACAAATTTCCACGAGGTAAGCCACTAACAACAAGGGCGCGAGGTCGCATGCTTTCAATCCTAGGAGCGAGCGCCGGGAAGAAAGCTCTCTCTCCGTCGTTGCCTGCTGCCGGCCTGTCCTTGTTGCGGGAGGAGGCGTACTCATTTTTGGTGACGTCACTTTGTAAAGGCACACACCATTCATGTTTTACGCATACTCTCGTGGCGCGAAGACAAGGATTGTAAAATGTGCTAGGGCACGCACCGTGCACGTCTTTCGTTAGTTTGGGGCTTTTTTTTTTGGTAACGTGACGTCGAGTGTTTTGATTGGCGACTGTTTCCCCCCACCCTCATGAGTAAAGGAAGCTGGTCAACGCCCCAACTTAATCAATCCGTATCAGGGGTAAAAATGAAAATTTTGATGCAGCAGGTAAGTTAGGAAAGCAACAACTCATGAGAAGTCTGACTGTTCGTTATTAATTTAATATTATTTATTACTCCCTAAACTGGCTCAAATTAGGTTTAGCACAACAATTCGGCTGTAATTGTTATTACAAATGGCGGTTACTAAGAGACTGGTCATTTCTTGTCGGGGAGGGGGGGACATATCTTTTTTCCCTTTAAAAGAGTCGCATGGGGTGCATGAAAGTAGTAGAAAATCATATCCCCACCCACACCTCACCCCGTGATAAATTATGACGAGCACTAACTAAGGCCTAAATTGCCACTCTTCGTACCATCCACAAAAATGCTACAATCGAATCTGGGTCAAAAATAGCAAAACATTTGCAATTTCAACTTTTACAACATTTTGTTCTCTGTATGCTTATGGAAACAGTGCGAAATAGTTTACATTAGATACTGACATTGACAGCATTCATTCATCACAAATATGCTACCTGCGGAACAACTCCAATAAATAATACAATTTTTATTTTGAAATATAAATTCTTGTCAGTAAAAAACAACAACCAGCAAGGTAAAACGTTATAATGTACTATATCGGTAAAATATAACTCACCACCAAACTAACATGGCAAAGAGTGCATATTTTATAAGCGGATATTGTCCACATAAGCCTACAATTTGTTCAAAAGTATAGTGTCTTATTTGGTAATAGAATTGCTGCTACTGTGCGGCCTATAAACAATTGAACCGTTCAGCAGTGGTTTGCCTTGACTATACGAGCAATACATTTGAAAATAGAAACAAAAAGCACAACAGCAAAATAATACATTGTGAAATCATTTTTACCAAATTTGAAATTAAGACCATGTGCCTGATATCAACGAAAAGCAATGGTATTGCCAATTGTAAATCCAAATCAAATTAAGGCTACATAATTAGAAACGTGTTTAACATTTCTTGACACAGAGTAACTAGCCGACTTTTCTATTCGTATTCTTTGCAGGTGCGCAAAGAATATACCATATTTACTGATTTTGAGTTTTAGAATTGAACGTTACGATTATCTCCTGATTTAGGCTACAGCGAATAAGCAGTCATGAAAAAGTTGGTAACTAAAATAATGCATGTCCCTTTTATGCACTTCATGATGTTAGTAAGCTGTTTTTATTTTAAATGCTACAGACTAGAGCAAGTGTCTATAGCAAGTGAAAGCTCCAGGGATAAATACTGGGGCAAATATTTTCGTCAAATATTTAAAGACAAACTAGTTTACTCCAAATTAAAGCTATTGCTAGTAACCTAGCGAACTAAAGCTATTGCTAGTTCAACGCTTGTTTACATGTAAAACAATTTTTGTTCGAATTATAATGCGCTGTAAAACATTCTGATGGCTTAGAATTATACGTTTCTATTTCTTATAAAATTATCTGAATATGCACACACTGTCGATCAGTTAGGGAAAATAAAATAAAATAAATCCAAAAAAAAAAGGTAGGCTACAATGGATCCTTTTTTTTTAAACTTTATACTTCAAAAGTATCTTGTCAGTTGAAAGAACTCTAAAACAGAAGGATAATAACTTGAAAGAATTCATTAGATAATGATGTGACGGTAGATGCTGGTTCCTAGAAGAATGTGTCATAAAACTTCCTTGAATCGTATGAAAAACCCTACGTGAATCACGAAGTTAAATCGACGAACTAGTTCAAACGTCACAACTGGGTGCTTAAAACTGGGAACCTTATCTTAGTCCTCAGATTTAAGAAATATATCGGTAATGTAAAACGCTAATCAGAACAGCGGTCACTATATCATAACAATTTAGGAATTTAAACTAAACTAACAAAACATCACGTTCTTCTCGTAGATATCGAGGAGTTGGTGGGTGGGGGATGGATTTTCATAAAATACTGGGAACGCCATGTGAAGGTACGAGGAAACGACTCCCGTTATAACGTTGACGCCTGCCATGTGGCGTGGTCTACGTCCTGGGCAAACCCGCAATACTTAGCGCCGATCCCCTATAGGTTTAGATTCGGATAATTTCTACCTTTGCTAAGCTTTCTACGGAACCTTCCCGGCGAATGACCCGACGCTAGCCAAGCTTAGTTGGCAATGCTTCATTCGGGCACTTGAATGTCTCCTAAGACGACTAAGGTCAGTCGAGGAGAATCACGTGGCTCACGGCATGCCTGCCCGCCTGTCCCTCCCGCCTGCCACCCCGTACAGCAAAAAAGTTGTACAACGAAGCATCGCTGCCATCCACCCTCCGCTCTTCCCAAGCTTCGGCATTGAAACCACGTTAATGACAGTTCCGACAGCGATCTGGCACAATTACGAGTTTAAAAAGTCAACAAGAAGTGATCAAGTACGCTATAAATACGGTATTTGTTTATAAGAATTTACCGAAATGTTACGGAGAGCGTCCCTCTGCGCCTACTTCTACGGCGGTAAAGAGGGAACGAAACTTCCCAAATTCGCGATGCCTTGTGTTGGGTCAGGAAAAGAGTGGTCTCCTTCCGCCCCATCAAGTAGTTCCCCCGCTCTCTATTCCTACTCGCGAATGCGCTGATGACGACACGAGAAAGGCGCGCTCCCAGTGGATGGTCACCCTTGCGTAGGCAGCTCCCTACCGTCGAGTTTCGCCATCGTACTAAATTTAAAACTATTTTTTTTTCTAGGCCTATGTACGCGCTAGCTAGCAATGCATGCGTAACTTTTTTTTGCTCTTATTTCTTTATTATTATTATTTTTTTTTTACCCAGCACTCACCGTCCTCCCCCAACGTAAATTTCCCAACTGCCTATCAGTTACAAGCTTTGCGCTGTAGCTCGATTCACGTATAAAACCCGCGGACAATCACGGGTCTTCTCAAGCCGGAATACAGCGGGGAGGTGACGGCAGCGGATGGACAAAAATACGGTACTGTTGTTTGCTGAAGGTGCAAATCAAATGGTGACAACGTAATAAGGACAAACCAAATGATGGAACTTGGAATTATAATTTTTTTTTTGGCTCTTGAAGGCAAAAAGTGACTTCAAGACCCACCGACCTGTTGCTTTGCTTCCAGATTTTCGTTACGTTACAGCTTGTGTTTTATTGTACGCTGTTTTATTTTGTGTCATTTGGTGTTGTTGGAAACGTTTACAATTTCTGGGTTGGTAATTTAAACCAGCAAGGTAGGTTTAAAGAGGTTTTTGTCTTTTTTTGCAGATTCTGTGTTTGCTTTGTGAAAAAAGTTCTACGTTAATCCTAGTGAACGTTTACTTAATCTTAGGGTTTTTGCTTTAGGAGTATTTTTTTAAAGAATCCTGTTCCATTCTAGATAGAAATGACGTGATTAACTTAAAATTAATCCATAGAGCCATTTTGGTAGCTATACTTTATTGAATTTGACGGAACTTGCACTACATTGGTTGAAAAAATGTAAATTTCAAAATACTTTCATATATACATGAACTAAAAGAAATGTTTCTTAAAATAAATTTCATTCGTAGGCTTACGTACCACGCCGTGTCACGTGTTGTAATACTACGCGCAATAATTATATCAAGTAGAAGTGCCGATGCGTGTTTCGTAAATGAGCTTGCTAAAATTACCATACTTTCTCATTTGGGTTAGGCCTACCTACGTTCCTCAGTTGAACATTGAAATTTTAATTTTTGTTTTGGTCTTCAAAATTAAGAAAAGGTAAACCACGGTGAGACTTTTTATTTTTTAATCAGTAATTTGTATGTTTAAAATATATTTTATCTTTCGTCACATGATCCACAATTCCACATTATTTAATAAGAATTGAAACAAATAGCAAGTGACAAAATTAAAATCACACAGAAAAATTAATCATGTAGGCCTAGCCTAGTATTTTCGCTGTCGCGAATCTAGGCTTCAAGCAAGCTCCAGGTTTAAAGAAAAATGGCTTCATTACCTCCGTAACTTGGGGCCGCTCGTCTGTCCTCTTTCTATGTAGCGCCGTACAAATGCGTGCAGATTTATGGCGAGTGAAGAAAGGCTAATAACGCGACATGAGACTTCCGACAATGATAAGCCACCTTCGAATCGTGATCACACAGTTTTAATTTTTAAGTTCATTTACCAAGTTCATTCGTCAAGTTTCCGTTGCCGCAAGCGGTACAATTTTGAACACTTCTATAACCTAGGACGATTGCCATACCTATACGTTTGGGGGGTCGCCTCCGTTTGTGGCGGGCACTGTGTTTGGGCCTATCCAGTTTAGTTGTTAGAGATGTATCGTGTGATTTGTTGTTGTCATTATTTGCATTATTTGTTCTATCATGACTTTGGAATTTGTCGTTTTAATGAGGAATGAATTTCAGTTATTATTATTTGTAAATTGTTTAACTGTTTTGTTTGCTTTCGTTAAACTTTGTGACGAGAACGTGTGACGTCATGTGCCGTGAGGCTAGAAGAAGGTTGGCGCATAGGCGTTCGCTCTCTTCTTGTTGGTTGTCGATGGCATGGTGAGAAGACGTCAAGTTCATCTCATGTCAAGATCATCTCGCGTCAAGTTCTGCTGCATGATGCTGAGGGAACCTTTCGTTGTCTGTATGCTGGAGTAGCACCTTGTGAGAGTAGGTTCGAGTGTTCTAGTGGCTGTTGACTCGGGTAGGCCTATCATTTGAAACCACGACGACACTGGCCATCTTGTTACCGAAGCTTCACGGCGTAAGGTATGAACTTTGCATTTGTCCATCTTGTGCAGTGAAGTCAACGTCATCAACAGACATGCTGTTGATTGCAGTGGAACAGTAATGTGCGTCTTGACAACCATGAGTTAGAAGTTTTGTTTCTTGAGTGTTAATATCAGAGGAAATTTAGCCTATTTGTGTGTTTTAAGTTATGTAATAAATTTTACTCGTTTTGTTACTCAACACTGCTGCCTTATTTCTGGTCAGCATCATGCCAACACATTCTATCTAAGTATCAAACTTGAAAAGATAAATCAGGAGGACTCGTCATTGCCGCAGCCGCCATACTTAGCTCGTTCGCTCTCGTTTGCCACTAGTTGACACGCAGCACCACTATTACAACAGCGGCTGAAGCGACAGTTTCGGTTTGTAGGCAGCGTTATGTGCCTTGCACGCGAACATCGCGACACACCGACGTCCTAGGTTCTACGAGTGTCTTCCAAGAATTAAAGTGTCTTCCAGTTATGGTTTGTAATATACAAATTTATTTCCCGTAGGCTAACTCTTCTAAACCACGATTGTTAAAAAACAAAACAGATGCTATGACTTATAATTTTCTTTTCGTAGCGTGGCAGACAAAGCGCAGGTGAACTAACGGAGTTGACAAGCGATTTTATCACAGACCATAAAGACTGTCGCTGTACGCTACATGTGAGCAATACTGGAATACTGCCAGTAAGGTAGGAAATGAAAAATAGAAAAAACACAACAAAATCACTCACCATTAAAGCGTGCGCGGAACGACTAATCCATGTGGTTTGTTGGTCTGCAGTCTCCAACAAAGTTTGGAAAAGCATAACAATTATTGTTTTTTGGCTTTCGATCGCCATAGCCACGAAGGAAACAAATGCTTTTATCTTTATCAGCTTCACATATTCGGAAAGGTGGATTCAAGACATTATCAAATCTGAGACGATTATTTAGGAGGACTCGTCCTTCCTTGCTTGCTATCGGATGTTGCAGCGCCGCTTGAGACGAAGCAGACAACGCAACGCCGGCAACTGTGTCGGGGCTACAATCAGTTGGCTCGGAAGAAAGCACTCGATGGAATGCACACCGATATTATGATGTCATCCTCTCTCCTCCTTCGCTTAATCTCCACCGGTCTTGTTTCCCCTCTCCCCCTCATGAGTTAGAAGTGAGCGCGTCCAACTCCACTTTCCTTTTATTGTGCACGGTCTTGTGTTGCACTGTCACGAGACGAGATAATGAGACATGAGACAAGGTCGAGATAAGTCTGTTTGCAAGTTTAAATATTGAGACAAGACAAGAAAAAAATTTCCATTATCGCCAGTTTATCTTGACTTTTACTTTACCATTTTGGCAAGGCAATTAATGCAAATCTGCTATTTTACTTACGTCAAGGGATAATGGGGAGAGTGATGGACAGGCTCTAATCGAGTGACGCCTTGGAGTTTGTCCAGTAGTAGTTTTCTGTGTCACTGGATGGCGCTACAAGCAGAGGATACCAAGAGCAAATATCCGTTTCCTGTCCAGTTTTTGCAGTTCAGTTTAGTTTAGTTTTTCAAATGCTCATAGGCTAATTTAGGCTAGTTTTCTTCTTAGCAGCTAGTTCACTTCTTAGCAGCCATGTTTGGTTATGCCTACAGCCGAC
>JAQIUX010000170.1:0-11124 GCA_034696965.1 Lithobius crassipes | reverse complement strand
CGGTATGTCGTGGAAATTGCAAAATTTGTGGCCGCGGATCGCCGCCGAAATGCTCATATTTTTTACGCGGATTTTGGTTTTTTTGGCCGTGGCTAAAAGGTGTCTTTAACGATAGGCATTACTGTCGCATGGAAATCCTAATACCTACTTATTGATTTTACAGTTGGAGCAAATCGGTGGAATACCTCCAGGCATGGATGACATGTGGATTGCATGCGGCAGCCGCCCCGAGTGCACCTACACGTGGGATGCACAGCGCAACGACAACACAGAAATCCCTGGCCGTTTCAAGCCTAAAATGAGGTTTGATCGTGTTTACATGCAGCATTCCACGCCTTGGAAAATAGTGCCCAAACATTTTGGTCTTATTGGCCTCGAGAAACTCAAATCTTGTGGACGATTTCCTAGTGACCACTGGGGTGTGATAGTACATTGCAAACTGACCTAATGATGAGATAGTGTAAATATTAGTCTATTGACGTAGGACACTTTTTGAAAAAGTTTGTTGCTGAGTGACATCACAGTGTTGACACTTTACTGGTCACTTTAACTGAAATTATAACATCTGAGATTTTTAATGTAATGTCACTTACTTTAGTGCATCTATTGCTATAAATACTTGTTATGCACAGTTTGTGTACGATTTTTCGTTGGGTGTGGGCTGTACGTCGAAGGCGGGAACCTTTCATGAATTAAGAATTCTGAATTGGATTGCACTCAACCTGGAAATTATGACGACCTTAAAAGTAAGGAAATCTGGTAGAATTAATTTGTTAACACCTCAACATGAATCCAATGGGCATGGGAAGGGTCGCCAATAATAGAACCCAGTGGAGCTTTCACTGGGGCAATTACTGATGAAAAATATTCACATCCCTTCTTGAGGCCGGGAATCAAACCCAGATCTTTGCACGTCACGTTCACTGCTCTAAGCCACTGAGCTACTTCGGGATTATCAGTCATTCGAATTCGACTGAAGATTTACGTAGGTATACTTTACTGATGCCAAGGGGACCCAAGCTCTGGCCTGGACACACACACACAAAATCAATAAGCAAGGTGAAGTGACCTCCTCCCCGGAGGGGAGGGGGGAACTGAAGATTAGCTATTGCGGGAGGAACGAGGCATCTCGGCTCCCAAGAAATGATGTGACCTGTTGATTGTGAAGCACTGCAGACGCCGCCAATCTTCGGCGGTAGCCTATTTTTTGAGGCTTGTCACTCACTTGACTATACATCACGTGCGTGTGGGAAGGAGCGCCATCTATCGTGAGGTGAGTACACCACAGATAGTTTGATCGTTGGAAGAACAAGTGGAAAAAATAAGATGCGCAGCATCAACCCTCAAATGTATGCCTAAAGCAATGCAGTCCACATATTCACATTCTTATCTTTACTAGCAACTTAACCAGTAACTATTGCAACAGCAGAGCGAAGCTTTTCACCTTTAAGACGATCAAAGAACTACATGCAGGCCACTATGAAAAATGACAGATTAACTGGCTTAGCGCTGCTAAATATTCAGAGATATTAACGCCGAGGCCAACAGTTATAGATAAATTTGCCAGAAAGAACAGTCGAAAGGTGGATTTTGTTGTGTAGTAGCTCCGTTTTGTACATTACAATGCATTGACTTCATTACAATAACTACATGAATGAAAATAAAAAATAATCATCAATTTTAACATTTTTTTTGTAAGTGTTTAAAATAGGCACAATTCTGAAAATAAATCGGCCTCACCAAATCAGTAAAGTTGATTTAAAATTATAAGGTGGAAGTGTGCAAGGTATGGGGTTAAATCCTTGGTATGGGTATGGTACTTGATATATGGGTATAGTACTTGACATATCGACAGCCCCCTTGACTAAATCCTTGATCTGTCTCTGAGTGTTAGTCAAAAATTATATATTTTGCAGTCGATTCATTGTGCGGATCACATTAATACTGAAGACTTTTGTTTTTACATAAATTATACTACTTTATCGCTAACAGTTTTACAACCTAATGGTATTTTTTTTTTCTGTTGGACCGGATACGTAGTAAGAATGCAGTCTAGCTGTTACCGACTAATTCCCATATCAGAAGGCTATAGAGTATAGAGTGAGACGGAGGAGGGGATTTTGGGGAACATTATGTGAAGACATTGCGAATGGCTTTCACCCAGGGCAATCGACCACCACACACCTTTTACACCGTCTCGAAGATGGGTCTTCTACACCAGAGTTGGGCATCCTCTCCGATGTAATTATGATCGATTTTGCAAAAGCGTTCAATTCTGTGGTTCATTTTGAACCGAGGCTAAACAGCAAATTACGTAGCGTTGGTATTGGTGGTAGGGTTCTTGATTGGATCATAGATTTTTTGAGTGAGAGGTCACAATCTGTTTGTCACCTCAAATTCTATTTCCGTTACAAATGGGAATCCCTCAGGGTTCTGTTTTGCGCCCCATTTCTGTTTCTTGTTTCTTTCTGATTTGAACCCTATTTTTAATGAGATTAGGATGCCAAAATTTTCAGATGATAAGGCCCTGTACAAATATATTATCTCACCCAATGATCATTTTGAGCTGCAAACCAAACTTGGAAACTGCCAATTAATACTTCCAAATGCTGTGCTTTTCGTCTTGGTACCAATAACGATCACATACAATACATACTAAATAATACTATAGCCCTACTTGATAGAATGAATACCGTTAAAATACTTGGGAGTATGGTTCACATCTGATTGAAAAGTTCAGTACGCTGTAATCCCATTGTGTCCTGCGATGTTTAGTTTCAAAGGATCCAGCCACCCTTATTCTCGCATTTAAAGTTTTTGCCCGCTATATCCTGGAATGTGCAAGTCCAGTGTTGTCTCCCGACCTAATAAAGGACACCAAACATACAGAACCTTTACTAAAAGACTCGGGGGGGACTTTATAATTTGTCATATAGCAAGCGGCTGAAAATGCTGAAACTCGAACCTATGGAGATTCGTCGTCTCAAAGCTGATCTTTGCCTTACTTTATCAATTTTTCAAATTCGAGGGAATTTTGTAACGCACATACATGCAAGCTGGTTACTGCCAACCATTTCTTTTCTAACTGGATTGTACCAGTCTGGGAGTGTACCATCGCCATCTGCTTTCAGAGCTAGTCTTACTAGGGTTAACTTTCATGGCTTATTTAAAGTGTTTTACTGTCGACTAGGTCGTCTCGACCATCACAACTTCTTTTTATGTGTCTTCATAACATTTTAATCGCGCCTCGTGTTAGTGGATACGAGTATATCCCTTCGTTGTCCCGTTACAGTCGTCTATGCTGTAAAGAAGAATATTAATAATTATTATTCACCGCTACGTGGAGCGGGGTCACCCGCTTGGATTACTTCCCAGTAAATGATGTTTATACAGAATGTTGAAGGAGACGCAGCGACAGATGGATATGATATACAGTGAGATAAGCTCAAGACCTTCAATTAAAGGCCAAAAAGAGGTTATAGTCAGGTAGCTATGCAACCATTTTCAGGGTTAACGTTACAGGCCGGACAAAAGTACCAAATTTGGCAGGGAGATTCTTTTCTACCTATCTATTGATTTTATCCGTGGAACCCAGTTGATCGGTTCCGATTTTCCCCGATGGCGGCCAAAATCCAAGATGTCCGCCAGAAAAAAAATGAAATTTCTTATATCTGGCTATAAAACTCAGAAATGAACAAATAATGTGTCAAATTTGGGGTTTTGGGGGTCACTGAAACAGATGCTGGTCATGGCATGTTGCTCAGGTCACCCGTTTCCAAGATGGCGGCCAAATTTCAATATGGCGTCCAGAAAAACGAAATTTCTTATATATTGTTGTGAAAATCGAAAATGAACAAATTATTTGTCAAATTAGTAGTTATAATAGCTACATATCACCCTACTATACAGGTTAAGTCCATACTGGTATTATTCAGGAATTATATCTACAATGTTTCAATACAATGTATCTCAACCTGTCAGTTCACAGTCGATGTATCCTGTTTGGATGAACATGTGCACCGACAAAGAGATGTGCAAGGCAGATTTGCCTTGCTGCATTTGCAAACTGTACAGGCCCTTTTGCAGCCACACTTCACGAATTCCCTACACGCTTTAGACGCCTCTGGAATTGTAGACCAGACAGGTTCCCATGAGTTCCCAACTTTCGCCCACGCATAGTCGGTCGGACATGGATTCGTTTGTTGAGATATCATGCATGTTGTCCAGATGCCAGCCTGGTATACTGCCCTCCTAGTGTGATGCAGTAGTGCATTCTGAGTAGGTGGTATCTTGTCAACAGATTGGCTTTTCTGGCTGAACAGCTCCATCCGGGCACTGTTAACATTCATGGCGTTACTTGTTTTGTCATAAACTATGACAACCAGTCTCTCGATTCTTTGAAATGAGTCGGAATCTAAGTCAAGATGTTCAAACGGATGTTCGGCAAGATGAACAAAGGCATCAGTCACTTCCTCATAAGCATTCCATGCTTGCCAGAACTTTTTCTTCCCTTTCCCTCTAAATGCTGATGTAGTATCACATCCTGACAAGGAGTGGAAAACGGGCAGGGACCGTGATTTACGTTCACCAAGACGGGCACAAATGGCGTTGATGCTGTAATGAGTGTAGTTAATTCCAGTTCCAAATGCTACCCAGAGATCAAGATCAGCATTTATCTGAGAGAGGTCATGAAACACACCGATAAGAATAACGACGACGTCTGTGTCCACAGTTCGCACCTGTATACATTTTGCTCCATTTTCCAAAGCATGCTTCACATGAACCACAATCCTAGTGTCTGCTTCTTCCTGATTGCAGCTGGACATTTCGATCTGCGTTCCTACACATGTAACATGCTCTCCAGCTGTGATATATACCGAACATTCAGGCGGGATGATGCAATCCGCAACTTTTGATGACAGGGATTCAAAGAGTTCCTTCTTGTTGATTGGATCACGGAGGAAGTCATTCCAGTTGCTTGGCAGCTTGGTGTCATCTGATACTTTTCGACGCACACCTTTGCCTCGTTTATCCCTGGTTCCCTCCTTCAGGCTATCTGGCCGATATTCGTCCCACACAACATCCACTCGCTGTGTGTCACGGAACTGACGTTCCAGATGGGGCATAAACACGTTGTCCGCATACTCTTTGAATGTTGAGACATTTGTTATAGGCAATGCATGTACTATCACCGCACCATCCAGAACTTTGCAGTCATACAATGCAGGTGCGTCTGTCTGGTTTGGTTCCTCGATACATTGTAACAGCTGGGATTTGGTACCAGAGAGATAAAGCTTTCCAAATTCTGACAGGGATGGAGGATACGAATGAACTTCGTGTGAAAAGAATTCCCTGATGTCACCATCTCTATCCTGTAAGGAGATGTACAACTGGCCGAAGAGTGCCACATTGTTCTCAAGCACCTTTATTTTCTTGCAATCCTTCGAGCTGACTTTGAGCTTTGTTGAGAACAGGGGTAGTGAATTTCTTGAGATCGTATCATGTATGGAGTGAGTCCGATCCACGAGCACGGTCTTCACATACTCTTGATACTTCTTTGTGCCTGTGTCTACCAGTGTACGGATTGTATTCACTACCGCCTCATTCGCGCAGTTACGACTATCAAGAGTTACCAACTCTGTGAAGTCATCCAGGAAGGGATTTCCCATCTTGCGTATTGTGTTAGATAGGCTATTAACCTGTCGCTGGAAGGTTCTTTGTGCTGCGAGTCCCTGTTCATGGTGTTCGAAGTTAGCGGGGTTTTCTGGATCGTCGTCATGAAGATATCCATCCTCGTACTGTCTCAGAAGTCTGGAAAGCTCGGGTCCAGCGGTCATCCATCGTCTGAAGGCAACTGGATTCTCAGTGAGTCCTACTGCACCACCGGATGCTTTCACGACTTTATTCTCCTGCTCATGCGCTTGGTCTATTGGGATCGCAGAGTATCTATGTGACGACTTTGCGATTGTCCAGTGATTCTGAGTTTCAAACTCATCTTTGATCTCTTGTGGCAGCGCCTGCATGTCTCTAATGTGTACAGGCAGCCACCGAGAATAGTTGACGTGGTCTAACGCGAAGAACAATGGTACGAGTGCCTCTAGCACAGTAACATACAGTGCGAAGTTTCTCTCCCGATGGGCTCTAACAAATATGAGAATCAGAATCTCATAGTGTGCGATCATGTGCCAGAATTTGAACGTTGGTGATTGCGTACACATTTGTTCCAGCCAGTTGCTGAAACTCACATCAACATTAGACCTCTGGTTGAATGCTTCATTCAGTAGCCTCTGAAGAACAAGAACAGTGACCTGGTGAGCATGGCGCGTCCTGGTAATGTGTGCTACTTTCAGGAATGAATCGGCTTTTCCACATGAAGCAACTTCAGATTCAGTGAGAGCTGTCGTCCAACCTGACCCATCTAATAAATCGCCAACAGTGTTCCAGAGCGCCTTCTCGATATGCAGTCCACCCATCATAACGACATAGACTTTCTCGCCATAGTGATCTGGCCATTTCCATTGTATGTACTTGGCGATAGTGAACAGAGGCTGGTCAAAGGTTATCACTGGTATTTGTCCTGGGTTGAGATACTCTGTTGTCTGCCGATGTACATCCATGCCATGTTTAATCATTGCTGGTGTGTTTGATTGTTCATAGAAGAGTGGGAGCAGTGCAGATATTGCTGGTAGCTCTGATGTTGGCTGTTGTCGAGTGGCATGATAAGCAGACCATGTAAGTGAACTCTCCTTGCATAGTTCCACATCACTGATATGTTGAAGACTATGTTCCATCCAGTCATATTCTTCACGTTTTGCATCTGCCAGGTCAAGCTTAACAGGTTGACTATTACTCTCCGGTACCTCAACAGCAGTAGACTTCAACGACACTGCAGGAACAGAAGCATACTGGTCTGGAAGCGAGTGAGTATGCGCCCTTGATGGCGGTAACGTGACAGGTTTCCTGATGACACCGGGTTCCCTCGTGCTTGGGAATTGAAATGCACTAATGCCAGTCCCATGAAAAGATGTCATGGCTGTTGTTGAACTTGGATCGTGATCGAGATTGTCAAGAGCTCCCACAGTGAAGAGTCCTTTTCGCAGAATAGTTGGCGCTACCACACCGTCATCTTCAAACCTCTCACATACAGCTGTGGCAAGCCACTCTTCAATCTGCAGCACCCTGTCATAGGAAACACTGATACCCATCTTGTGTAACTGTTGGATGATCTTCTTACTTCTGGTAAGTGCGTGTATATTTAGGCCAATGTAAATTGGTAGTGGAGGTTCTCTGTCCAGATTGTGCCGGATTTTCGTAGGCGATTTAGGTGTACATTTCTTGACGTTGTGGATGATGGTTTGTCCAACAGTTAGACACACTTGTGAATCGTTACTCTCTATCAGATTTGGACCATTAACAATCATGGAGATGAGACACTGTAGACTCGATGGTAATGCTTTCTCCTGACAACCAGATGGAAACTCGCCGGTGAATTGGAATCCTTCATGATGAAAGATATCCTTTCTAACGATTGTTGCTGCTTGTGCCAGTATCAGGGCATCTTCACCAAAGTCACGTTTCTTCAGGGCATCTTTAATCATGTCTTTCATTCCATCTTTGAATATTATAACGATGTTTCGGCCATCATGTTGTGCTTGTGCATCAGAGAACCGTTCCAACAACTGCTCCTTCAATCTGGTTTTGTTGATAGTCTTTATAATGTTCAGTTCCTCAAGCCGATTAACATACATGGTGTGTAACTCTGATAATTTGAAGATAAGAGTTCCAGCATTGACTGACATTTCAATATAACCAGCAAGTTCAACAAATGTTCTTGCCTCATTCATTATATCGTCAATGTTTATTGCTGCCTTCTGTAACTGTCTCATATGACTGCGATATCGATTTCGAAGGTGGGTCAAACATGTTAAATGATACGTCGCATCCATGGCCATGAGATCTGACCCAACAATCCTAGCAAGTAGCTGGGTATCCTGCAGTTCACTAATCATAGTCTTAAGGCCCGTATCCATATCATATGATGAAACGTGGTGGATAAAGTCACTTCACCATGCGAGGAAATGTGTTCAAAACTTCTCTCAGCAGCACTCGCAACAAGATTTAATTACCTTTATATTCGGCTCTAAGCCACTTTGAGCCTTCTTCAGAGGATATTAAAAAACAAAATACATATATACAATTAAAATCAAAAGCAGACAAAGTCCTTGTTAGGTACACCCTACATGGCCGTTGCCATCTTGGAGCCGTCGGATTACGTCATCGAAGTGCATCCTGGTTGATGACAGATTGGGGGCTTTTGGGAACTTGACTGCAGTGCGGCGCAGTTTTTTTCTGAATGACTGGCAGCCATTTAGTCCAGGCATAGTGGTCTAGATTTACGTGATTAGTTAAGAACTGTTTATTTTTTGTAATTTCATAGTTTTCCAGCTGGAATCTTGGGCCTTTGTAAGTTATGTTGTTGTGCAAAATATATGCAGCTGTAAAATTAGGTTCATGGCCAGTTTGGATTTTATGTTTCGCTATGGAATTTGTTATCACATTAGCACGGACTTCGTACGAGTGTCTCTTAATTCGATCACACAGGGGTAAGCCTGAAGTACCAACATACATTTTGTCACATGTTTTACATGGAATGGCATACACAGTATTTTTGCACCTCTCAGCACTGGGAGGATGACTTTTTTTCCAGAAGTTTTGTAGGCATTTTTGTTTTGGTGCAAATGTTTTGATATTAAACGTTGCCAGGAGTCTTTGGATTTTTTCAGATGTGCCTTTGATGTATGGCAGTGGATATCTATTTTCTCCAAATTTTAGCTTTGTGG
This sequence comes from Lithobius crassipes, assembly GCA_034696965.1. Taxonomy (NCBI): domain Eukaryota; kingdom Metazoa; phylum Arthropoda; class Chilopoda; order Lithobiomorpha; family Lithobiidae; genus Lithobius; species Lithobius crassipes. Next base: position 2,284 of record JAQIUX010000170.1, on the reverse strand, counting down.
CGCTATTTAATTTTGGTGGCGGAAGGGGGAGCGGGAGGGGAGGAGGGAGGGGAGGAGGAAGGGGGATAGGTAGGGGAGGGGGAGAAGGAAGGTGGATAGGTAGGGGAAGGGGAGAAAGACGGGGGGTGAGGAGGGGAAGGGTGGGAGGGAGGGGGGTTTGTTGTAGACCTGGAGTAGCATCACCAACACACTTCGAGGGTTCAGGATTACAGGCTTTTTGCTTGTGTCTATACGGTGGAAAGCATAATTTCTCTACAAGGCTGGCCGGATATCCATTTTCAAGGTATTTTGCTTTAATGCGGGCTTGTTGTAGTTTGGCATCATTGGGAGAGCTTGCACGGTACACAGAACGTTTTATCTCACTTTTGACGGCCGCAGTTTTAATGTGTTCAGGCTGGTGCGATAAATATTGGATACTTCGGCTAGTCTGGGTTGGTTTTATGTAATGCTTATGTTTCATTAGGCCATCTTGGCCAATGGATAGTGTAAGATCCAGGAAGTTAATTCCGTTGCCTTCAGTTGCAGACTCTACTGTGAATTGAATGGAGGGGTGGAATTGATTCATTGTATTAGTGATTTCCGATGATGAAGCTGAGGATTCGATAGTAAACACGTCATCAACAAACCGATGATAGCCCAATATGCGTTGGCAGTAGAGTTTATTAATTCTACTGTCCAGAACATTTAAAACCACATCACATAGTTCTTTTGATATTTTGCCGCCCATTGGACTGCCTGAAATTTGTTTAAAAAAACGATCGCCATACTGAACGTAGGTAGTTTGAAAAATTAGATTAATAGTATTTAATGTGTCGAGGTTCTTGAGCCCAGCCACATTTAAATTAAAGTCAGAGTACTCCAAGGCGTTGTTCAAGTAGTCAAGGATTAAAATTTGGCAAATGTTTGTAAACAGACCTACCACGTCCCTGGTTTTGCATTCATAAGAGGTAGGGATGATTTTATCTCGTAGCACTTCCAGAAGAGTATCACTGTTTTTCAGTTGATGGGCACCAGTAGCTAGTTGTTTTATGGTTGGAGCTATAAACACTGAGATATTGGTATTTGGGGCAGATTTAGACACAGTGATAAGTCGCAGTGGTTTGTCAGGTTTATGTAACTTTACCTGAGCAAACACAAAAGGTGGAGATGCATCATAGGGTTTTAGTTGTTTTGCTTGTTCAGTGGTTAACTTTTTTTCTTTTAGAAGGATCGACACATGCCGTCTAATCAATGCACAATATTTGTTTGTAGGATCAGTTGCAAGTTCTTGATAGACTTCTTTGTTGTTGAGTTGGTCTAACACTTTTGAGTTATAATCTTCACTTGACATAACCACAGTCGTGTTGCTTTTATCTGCAGAAATAATAGTGATACTGGGGTCATCACGGAGTTCACGTAGGGCTTCTCTTTGTGGTCTGGTTAGGTTGGGTGCTGGAGGTTTCAGGTTACGAATAATATTCATGGCACATCCTCTAATCTCAGCCTGGTGTGGATGATAGGCAACAATGTTTTCTAGGCATGCTACGAATGGAGGCAGGATAGAACTTAAGGCAGGCGTAGGGATGAACTTCGGACCCAGCGCTAATACACTGGTTTGTGCTGGGGTGAGACTTTTTTCAGATAGGTTAACTACCCATCACAGTTCTGAACTTCTTTATCTTTGTTGTTGAGTAACTTAAATCGTTGAAGGCTCGTGATTTTCTGCAGGTGCTTGGCTTTGTACACTTTTTCGTTGGAGCCGTTGATAGCAGTATAAGCTATGATAAGTTTCCGCATGATTTTGCATGGTAACTGTGTGATGAGGGATTTCAGTTTCACATCCAGCTGCAACTGCAATTTTGTTTGTTTACAGTAAGTTTGAGCAATGAGAGCAGATAATTGGATGTTAGTTGCTCTTCTAATAAGGGCTACTGCTCTGAATGACGTTACTGGCAACTTGGATTTCAGGAACCTTGGTGTCAGTTCAAGGTGCTTACATGACGTATTGAGGAAGGCACGATCACATTTCAATTTCACAAGTCTGTCATTAATGGACTGAACTTTTCTAGTCAGGTGTAGAACTGGTTGTCCAAATTCGTGTCTAATTACGTTAAAAATATTTAGTCGTAAAGGCATAATTACACAATCAGTATCAAGTTTGCAGCATAAAGTCACTTCACCATGCGAGGAAATGTGTTCAAAACTTCTCTCAGCAGCACTCGCAACAGGATTTAATTACCTTTATATTCGGCTCTAAGCCACTTTGAGCCTTCTTCAGAGGATATTAAAAAACAAAATACATATA
>JAQIUX010000169.1:0-11131 GCA_034696965.1 Lithobius crassipes | reverse complement strand
AACGGTATAAGCTTCCAGAGGACTGGATAGCTCCTAGAGGACCCAGCCACCTGTCACCAGGACTGTGGGAATCTACTGCACTTGGGAAGGACAAGTCACGATCTGACTTGAAAGATAAGTACTTTTGTGACACAGTGCGACGATATATACCAAGCAGACCGAGACCACTTTTAAATTAAGACCATGTGCCAAATTCATTTTATGTGTTAAACACCTGCCATTTACGTATGGCACTATTCACGCAGTGACGAGTAGTTTCTTTTTTGCGCCGCCGTGGGGCGTCGAGAGTTAAGCTACTGAAACAGAAACCTAAATTTAGATCGCGAGGTGCCGCGCTAGAGCGTCGTTGCTGCTTTGTCCCGGACATGTCCCGGATGCGCGCGAAGCTCAACAAGATGTCGGCCGCCGATCCTGCTTCACTTTCCAAGCAAGGCTCCCGTCGGTCGTCGCGACGAAATAGGAGACTTCTGGAAAGGCAAAATAAGCTCGAACTGATGTCCGAAGTGGGAAGGCCACATCCAGGAAGGAATGAAGGGGAAGCAATTGAAGAAGTTGTGTCACCATCACTCTTCAGTGCTGGTAAGTGTGTAATGTGCGGAAATGTTTTGTGAGCTAGTAGCATCTGGTCGACCTATTTCATTAGCCCTGGTTACAACATCAACATGTAGCCTACTATACACTGTAATTTATTTTATAATAATGGAAAGGGTGCACACAGCCCGTATTACGTGCCTACTTAATTGATCTGAGAACGCAGTTTGGTCTAATGTATATGGACGGATCCAGAAACTTGACTTGGGAGGGGCCGATTTTTGGGAATTTCTCAATCCAGGAACGCAATGAATGGGGTTGGAGAGTGCAGCCTGAAAATGGGGACTCGATGATCTAGGGGTATTCCATTCCATAACTCGAGGAATACTGGGAGGCGGGGGGGCCTGTTAAAAAAATTAGACCGTCTTATTAGCATTCAAATGAATTTTCAGACATTAATACAAGCAAATAGTGCCAATTGTTTCCGGGTTTATTTTGAAAAAAATAACAACCTGTTTTGAAAATAGATTGAGTGAACCATTTTTTCAATCCCCCAGTCAATGGTTTTGGTTCAGCAAAAAAAAATGCTTTTTTTTTTCCTTTTAATATTCTGTTACTAATAATCTCTAAAAATAAAATTAAAAGTACTAGTAACGTTACTGTCAATTTTTATAACTTCGTTTATTTTTTTATTTATTTTATTTTTGCGTATGGGGGCCACTCTCCCCCTCCCCTCCCCCCCCCCATTCTGCGTGTGTATTTCTAGTAACCAGCGACATAGTTAATGTGAAAGATAAATTAATATAGTAATCACTTTAGGTGGGCAGAGATTCTGCGATTATCGGTATTATAGTGGTTGGATGACATTTTATTTTTTTCTGTTTTGCCGGCCCTTTTACTTGGCAATAAGGTTTTTCTAAACATATTACTGATTTTTTTGATTTGACAGAAATTATAGCCTTGCTAGATAACTATCGTAACTTATCGTAATAATGTAAACATTAGTAAATTATTTGTATTGTGATATTAGTTTAAAATGTTGCATAAATATTTTTACAGTATCAACATATGAAGAGGCTGTTAAGGATGACGAAAGTATGGCCAAAGGGATAGCAAAGAGTGTTTTGGACTATGTAAGCCAGGTACAGAAATATGTAATCAAATTAAGACAACTTCATTCAACAAATGTTTAATCAAGTGGTGACGAAATTATTGATGAACATAATTTTAGGCTGTAATTAGGTGTTAGGTTATCACCAGTAATTATATTCTAACTAGCAACATAACTAATACACAGAATGTTGTCACCCATAGCGCTGTTAGCAACCTAGTGGGCTCCGGGAAGCATGTTGTTGAAAAAGTGCTCCTCCCCCCAAAAAAAACTCCTGACAGCCAATTTTCCCAACGTGAACTGCACTTTTTTCTTTCTAGCCAAGCATGTTGCTACTTGCTACACTATGGTAGTCAATACGTTTGAGATTTATTTGCAAGTAAGCAAAAAAAAGCGTTAAAGTCGGGTGTCGTGCATGCTACGGTGAAAATGTCATTTCCAGTATTTATAATAGATTTATGAGTAAAAAATACGTTTTCAAGTTTCACCAAGAAACAGTACCCCTCCCTCCCCTGAAATCTGATTTTACAGCCCCCCTTTTACTTATACTATAGGCTGAAGCCCAATTGGGTAAAAAAAAAAATTCTAAACTGTTACGTTTTTTTTATTTTTATTTTTATCTACAAAGGTCAACACTCTGTCAGATCCTCCGGGTTTTGTTCTTCCAATGGCTAAACAATCGCACATCAACAAGAAGCGACGGTACAACCGTAGAATTAAGCGGCTGCAGAAGCGCCAAGAAAAAGCAGCTGAGTTACTCCTGCAACCAGGTGAAGATGAAACACTTGCCAGCACTTCACTTACAGGTATGTGCATTTTTGACTTGACAGTGTTACAAGTTTTAGCTAGGTATTAACCAATAATTGGATTAGACTGGGAACAGCAAACTGGCATGCAAGTTGGATTGGAACCAAGTTGAAATTTTGAAAGGCAGGTTTTGAAGAACTTGGTGTTCATTCAGTTCATTACAATTTTCTTTTAATATACAAATTTTGGGCGATAATCAATTTAAATTGATATTATTTTTGTCATCCATTTCACCCCTCAAAAACTGCACTAAACATAAGGTTATGTTTATAGGGGTTGAGATCAGATGAAGCCTGTATCTGTGTATTTAGCGTATTTTTTTTTTGTACAGATTACAAATAAAAAGAGAATTAGGCTTAAATTTGAATCTCCAAACAGTGAAGTAACGAATTAAGAACCTAATGAAATGACTGGTTTGGCCACTGGTTTATTTTTTGGGGTGTGTCTTTAAATCATACAGTACATTTGACAATGAAAAGCCTATCAGTAGAGCTAAGCAAGTTTGGGTAATATTGGTTAAGTTTTTGAGGGTAAATAGTTTGAAATACAATTTTTGCTTGTCTAGGCCTAGTATATTTTTTTAGGTAGGCATATCAACCATTTGTCTTCAAATTCCTCAGTAAAAGTTTAATAGTATTTAGTTTTCTTTTCTTTCTAAAATCCTATTAGTACATACATCAAAATAATATTGCTTTAAGAATTCAAATTTTACTTCAGGAACTCCGTGTACTTACATTGGGTTACTTCCGTTGTGTGCCCTTTGTTTACCCACAATTCAAAGTCCCAGAATTCTTTGCGTCCCTTAAAAGCCCCTGCTTACCCAGCGATCCCCCTACTTCCTCGTGTGCCCCATACGCAACCAGATGGAACCTCACGACGAAAGCAATGACGCGGAAAGCGCCTTCCTAGCGAGGCTACCGATCACGCCTCAACCTCCACGATCGTACACGCCGCCAGGTAGGCCTAACCCGACAACGGGACCGCCACCCGATCGAATGAACGAAGTGTTGGGGAAGCTAGAGAGCTTAGCTAACTGCTTTATGAAACTCTCGGACTCTTTTACATGTGATAAAGACGGCACGATAACTACAGCGCCCAGCAGCGCTAATACTAATTTATCAGCGCCCAGTTGCGCGAGTGAAATAAAGTTGGCGCCCAGTAGCGCGTTGCAACCAAACATAACGATGCCGGAGCTAGGCCACTCTAGCAAGACGTATTTCACACCTGATGCGCCCAGCAGCGCTAACAATCTAGTGCCCAGCAGCACACCGGGGAATAACCCCGAAATTGTGACCGAACAAGACGGATCAGGCCAGACCAGTCATGACGAAGGCAAGGTTGGAGACAACCATTTTCTCCTGCTGAACAGCAGTGCCTCAGGCGGCGAAGACGGGCAACAGAGTTTCGCCATAATAATCGACGGCCAAAACCAGACTGTCCAGACAGTGGATTCAAACGCCGACCTGGATTCAATTTATTCGGAATGGTGTGAAGAAGTGCCGAAATTTAATATTGAATCACCACTCCAAAAATTTGTGGAGAACCTCTTAACATGTCCGCCATCAAAACACAAGATGGCGTCGATCCGCACTAATTATCCAAGACCCGACAATGTGGTGACGGCTCGCACACCCCGCTTGGACCCGGATGTGCGGGACTACTGCACTCAACGGAAAGTGCGCGTTAACACGGACAGAGAAAAGGAACTGTTCATTGGCCACAATGCAGCCCTCGAGATGGTGGGGCCCCTTACACACATATTAAAGGCTACACAAGACTGTGCACCATTGGACCGTGTGTCGGTGGCTAAATGCGCCAGTGCCACGTTGTCATGTGTCTCACGCATGGCCAACTGGTTCGAGACGGAAAGAAAAAAGGAATTTTTGAACGCCATAGCTCCTGAACAAAAATACATGGCCAATGCTATCCCGTCGAAGGACGCTTTGCTGTTCGGGGGCGAATTCCTGCCGACCATTCAAAAAAGGAGCCAGGCGTTTAAAGAGCTGGATTCAGCAGTTGGCCGCCATAACTCCGGGTTCAAACATCCGTTTCGAGGCAGAAGTTCCCATGGCAACCCGTTCCGAAGCCCCGCAAGGGGCCGCGGCTCATTTCACCCATACCAAAGACCGCCTCGACAACCCTTTCGTGGGAACCCCTCCAACCGTGGCCCAGGCGGAAGGGGAAACTTCAGGAAGGCCAATCAGTCAGGTGAGTTACCCTGCATTTTCTCCAAAACAAGCAGGGAAATTAGCATATTGTGTCGATTTTTGGAAAAACATTACAGAGAACGAATGGGTGTTACAAACGATCAAGGGCTACCGAATTCCGTTCTTACAAACCCCCATTCAAACGACTCTGCCCGCAACCCCAGTGTTCAACACAGCAGAGGCGGAAGCAATATCCCAGGAAATTCAGAGCCTACTGGAGAAAGGGGCGATATCTACGATCCATCCATCTCAGGCAAAATTCCTGAGCACCCTTTTCTTGGTCCCAAAGAAGGACGGGGGGAAACGCCCAATCATAAACCTGAAACAACTAAACCATTTCATAGAATACGAACATTTCAAGATGGAGAGCATCCACACACTAAAGAACCTGATTCTTCCAGGGGATTGGATGGCACGACTGGACCTGAAAGATGCCTATTTTTCAGTTCCTGTACACCCATTGGATCGGCCATATCTGGCCTTCGAATGGCAGGGTCAAACGTTCCAGTTCACGTGTCTAGCCTTCGGTCTTTCGACCGCACCGCGAGTCTTTACCAAGCTCCTCAAGCCAGTAATGGCATATTTCAGGAAAAGGGGCATAAGATTAGTGATTTATCTGGACGACATGTTTTTGCTGAATCAAGTCAATCAAAAACTTGTTCTAAATGTCCACTTCATAATACAAACCCTCCTATCACTAGGGTTTACTCTGAATCAAAAAAAGTCAGTCCTGACCCCCAGCCAGACTCTGGATTTCTTGGGATTCACAATAAATACTTTATCAATGAAGATATCACTCCCGACAGAAAAAACACTGGAAATAATTCGAGCAATCCGCACCCTCCTGGCCATGACGAGACCCACCGTCCGCCACGTGTCAAGGGTGGTGGGGATGCTGAATGCAGCAGTTCTAGCCATTTTCCCAGGCCCATTGTACTACAGGGCTCTCCAACGTCTGAAAGCCCATTACCTACGACAAGGCTCCTACGAGTCGACGCTAACCCTGACACCAGAATCCAAAGTAGAACTGGGGTGGTGGCTCCACAACTTGCAGAAATGGGAGGGCAATACGCTGCTCATTCCCAGAGTGGAGCTGATAATCACGTCGGACGCTTCTTTGACGGGCTGGGGAGCGAGTTGCAATGGGCAAGTAATAGGGGGAAAGTGGAATCAGGCCCTGCAACGACGCCATATAAACGAGTTAGAACTGCTGGCAGCCACTCATGCCCTGAAATCCTTTACAACAAACATGTCGGAAGCAAAGGTATTGCTGCAGTTGGACAATACTGCAGCTATCGCATGCATCAACAGATTTGGCAGCCCACGTTCACAGGCACTAACAGCCTTAGCGCAGGACATATGGACATTTTGCATGTCCAAGAATATAACATTACAAGCCGAACACATCCCAGGCTCCCTGAATGTGGAAGCGGACTGGGCGTCACGCCATCTGAAAGACTGCAGCAGCTGGAAGCTGGACCCACGTCTGTTTCGCAAATTGCAAAACCTCTGGGGTCCCTTGAACGTGGACCTGTTCGCAGATCATACGAATTTCCAACTGCCCAAATATTACAGCTGGAAACCGGACCCCTTTTCAGCGGGAACGGATGCACTGACGAAAGACTGGACAACAGGGCAGGGATATGCCTTCCCACCCTTTGCAATTCTGGGGAAATGCCTCCAGAAGCTCCGGGACTCGCAAGCCTCGGTGGTGCTGATCTCCCCAGTATGGCCAACTCAGACTTGGTACCCGCTACTGCTGTCACTAGCAGTGGATTGGCCTCGCCTGTTTCCGCCGAGGGTGGACGTCATACTCGGGACGGACGGCAGTCAACACCCGCTCAGAGCCATGGGCAACCTGCCACTAGCCGCTTGGAAAGTTTCAGGCGATCCCATGAAACTGAGGGCATTTCGCCAGCAGCTGCTAGGCTTATCGGATCCTCTTGGAGAAGAGGCACTAACTCAGTGTACGAATCATGTTGGCGAAAATGGTGTAGCTGGTGTGCTTCACAACAGACTGATCCATTTTGCCCACCTCTAACACAGATTCTGAATTTTTTGGCAAACCTGACACAGGATGGGTTAGCATACAGATCAGTAAATTGTTACCGTTCCGCCCTGTCAATGTCTCTACCACCAGTAGAGGGACACCCTGTTGGCCAGCACCCTTTAGTGTCAAGACTAATTAAAGGTGTATTTAACGAGAATCCTCCCCGCCCACGGTATACAACTACCTGGTCGGTAGATCTAGTCGTAAATTTCCTACAAGCTCAAGAAAGCCAGACATTAGCATTAGGACTCCTAACTAAGAAAACAACAATGTTGTTAGCGCTCTGCACTGCTGGTAGAGTGTCTGACTTGCATAACCTTTCCCTTGATGGGTCAATACGTAATATCTCATCTTGGACCCTAGCATCACGGGGTCTTTCCAAAACTGCCAGACCGGATAGACCCGGCAAAACCTCGGTTTCGGTTCCCCTCTTCAACGACAAAAATCATCGGACTGTGACGATTATTGATGTAGTTGGTAGCTGAGATCTACTCTATAAGAAGGCAACCAGAGGAACAGCAGCAATATTGGATCTTTAATAAGCTTCGATTGCTGGTGAGCTTGTGGTACTTGGACAGCCTGGGTGTCCCGTTTATACTCAGGTTTTTACAACGCACTAATTTTTACAGCTTAATTAGTCCCTATAAATTAAAACAATATATCCTCTTAAACTTTAGAATTTCGCATTTAAGGCATTTAAGTTTCCCTTTCTATAAAGATCAGATCACTGCAGTTTTGGTCTTTCCTTAACAGTTCCGGATTTGCAACAATGTGGACCAGTATTCAACTGAAAAGTGATTGTGAAATTGTTTCACGGAGCATGGTATGGACTTCAGTCATTCAAAAGGACGAACCATCCAGAAGCACAGTTTTATCACTCGTTAGCAAATCTGAGGCAAAGCAAAACTAACTAATGTTATTAGTCTCTAGGAATGTACGAACCATAGGGGAGGCCGTATTGAACACGTTCTTCATTAGAAATAATTGAAACATGTGTGCTGTGATAAATCCGAAATTCTCACCTTTATAAGGGTAGATACGTTGTTTTTGTTAATCATGGTAAAGCTGTAGAAATTAAAGTGTGTTAAAAACGTTGAAGATAAATGGGACACCCTGCACATTGCGTTTTCTTTATTACTATTATTTGTTTGTTTATTGACTTGATTGCTACCAATGTACAGTTCGTTGGCTAAGCCCTACACAGCCTCATAACGAATGTTGGGTGTTTTAGTGTGCAAGTGAAGAGTGGGTCTGGAGGTTATCTTGGAAATGAACCTTTATCGTACAAACTGTTTAAAGTTTAATTTATTGAAGACAATTTTCTAGGAGATGGTTGAGCATTACGTGACCATAACGCTAGGAAGCAGCCATCTAGCAAGGAGCGGATTGATTTGCTATACGCGTTAGCGACCTTATTTGGATACCGATCGCTGAATAACAGGAGGATTGCACCGGCATACGACGCCAACTTGCATGTGATGGACGCTCTTCGACCATGGAATTCTTCACTATTTGGATAAGACATTTCCCACATATGACTATACTGCTATAAGGCAATTTATTTTAATTTTCGTATTCAGATACCTGAAATGTGTACTTGAGGAGTTGGAAATGCTTTACGTCCCGTGACAGTTGAGCTGGCGTTCGATATCGGCGCATTCGTCTTCAGTTACTTATGTAAAGATTACTTTTGTGGATATCTTTGTCGAGTTTGGAAAATGTTTGATTTAAGTAAGTCGCCTCTGCGCACACCATTTAATTTTTAATAAAAGCTAAGATTAAAGTAATGACATAAATTAGTCTTAATGGGACGATTGTATTAGTCAGTGAGGATATCGTTGTAATTTCTAACTTTAAGAAATTAAGGATCAGCAAATTTGAGGAGTGGCACTCCTGGTGGTTGTATTATTCTTCTTCATGTGGTTGTGTTGGTGGATAAATTGGTGCATGCAACACTTGAAACTTACACTTCGTTAGTGAAGTATCCTCTGTGGACACGTGATTGAAGTATTAGTGAAAACGAGAGTTGATGTATCAAGAGAGTATGGAAGAAGAAACGTCTGTATATAAAACATATAATAAACTTCTGTCTTGCCATCTATTTCTCTATATTTTTACTATGTTCTCCTACCTGTACAATGTATAGCTGCATATAATGCTCTAAATAAGATGACGATTGCAGTTTTATACACAGATCAAAACACAACGTAACCTTTAACCTTCGAGAAAAAGTTAAAACATACCCATATGCCAATATGTTTGTTTATATACCGATATGTGCAGGCTATTAGAATTTTTTCATAGTTTTGTTTAATCTGGATTTTGTGAAACACATCATCTAATGTTTTGCCAGATTTATAAGTAAATTACAGTGATAAATAGTGTGCTGACCAGACCACAGAAAGCAGATTACACGTATATGAAACATAAGAAAATATAATATAACACAGAATCCCAAAAAATAAGCGACAACAGCGAGATAATATATTAATCCATGCCTGTACATCATTATAACAGTTTTTCGTTCGAATCCGGATCATACCACATTGTTAACAAATGAAACAGTTGGTTACTTCGTCGTATCCAAGTAACTAACAGGATAAAAAATATAAAATAGGATATAGTTTATTCTCAACGCTTACATTTGTGTATTATTTCGCTGTTGTAGTATATTTTACCTTTCACCACACATAAAATGACACAGGCATGGTACATTAATCTCAAGACGTACTGCTAAATTGTGACAAAGTTAGGAAAACACTGAATTCACAATTATATATCGCGATTAAATCATGAAAAAAGTTACCGTGTCAGCCAAAATAAAATTTGAATATTCAACCCTTGAGATGAGGCACAAAGCAACTTGTTAATACTTATATTACTAAATTTAGTATACTACAAGTACTTATATTTGTCATTCAATAATTCACTACAATCTGGCAGACATTTTAAAATTGGACAAGTATAACCAGCTTGAACTGTACCATAAAACTGCCCCTAAATTTACTAAAAAAAATCAAAATCCAACTCACCGTGAGAGATGCCGACAATCGCCACCCCCTCCCATCATCGCCTGACGCGACGAAACACTGCAATCGAGCGACAATGATTCATTAACTCTTGCCTTCTTTTGAACAGACACGAGTACAAAAACATCATCAGCTCTAAGGGAGGGGGAAGCTCTCTACGGTCTAGGCAAGCAACTTTTAAGGCTTCATTGAAAGCAGCTATTCGTAAAGTGTTCAGCATTGTTGCAAAAATAAAAGCTACTCAAAAGTTTAGCTATAAGCCTATGCAATATGTATATTAATATACATATACGACTGCAAGAAATTACAACTAAAATAACAAAAGATAGGCGAACTTGTTTTTAAAGCAGCTATTGATAACTGGGGCATAATGTAAACTTTACACTAACGCTACACTGCAGTGCCAACAAAAATGTTCATTTTAATACGAACATACATCACACCTTAGATTTCACCATACAGACGTGAAAAATCCCAGCAAATATCAAGACACTTGAGTGTGCATTTTTTTTAGTTTTCTGGTTTATGACTCGTTACGTAGTTTATTATTTGCAATTAATTCAGCTGCTACATCGAGTTCCTCATAAAAAACAACAACACTATGAAGAAGGGAAAGAGCATATTATTGCAAAGCAAAAAATTGCTAACTGGCTAAGTGTTGTCGAGTTGAGCACTTATCCGGCTTATATGCACGAGTTGATAAATGGGAACACAGCCTAACTAGCGAAAGTATCAGCATTTCATCCTTTATGGACTTAAGTTTCATCGGAGTGAAGGTCCAGTACCAAGATGAAGACGTGACTCCTTTACCTCCACTGGCGTGTGGGTAAAAGCGTGGAGGAGCGGGCGTGCAGGTAAAGGCGTCATGTCTTAATCTTCGGATCAGACCTTCGCGGGTTCAATTCTGGATGATGCTATACTCCGACAAAACGTAAGTGCATAAGGATGGACTACATTCTTTCGCTATTTGTGTGTACTTTCGCTGTTGCGTTTTGTGTTCCCGTTTACCAACTATTATTTACAGCGATATCGTCTATTTAAATTCATATACACTGCCCTGCATGCTAGTTAAGTACCGCGACATGTATACATAAGGGTGAACAGATAAATTAGAGGAGTACAATGCGAGTTCCAGACCACACCACACCAGACAATAAGCCCAAAATCCTGAAATGTCGCTTCAACGAATTAAGACAAAAAAACTAGTAAACATTAACGGAGACTTGAATGTTTACAGTAAAGTTTAAGCTTGTCAGGTTTGTGTGGGCTGCATTCATCACACGTTAGCTTTAATGTTGATTAATTTACTTACTCTGTTTGTTTGGCTTCAGAGCGTACTTATACTTTTTATGCTTCAAATGAATGAAAGTCGCTCAAGTCAACTATATTGCCAACA
>JAQIUX010000168.1:0-11136 GCA_034696965.1 Lithobius crassipes | reverse complement strand
CCTGCAATACTACTTGCATTGCTGCCCCATCGGACCTGGTTGGGCTTTCCTGCAATACTACTTGCATTGCTGCCCCATTATAGAGGGGTGGGGTCTTTGTCGTACAATGTTTAATGCTGCAGAATTTAAGATTAAAACTTCTATGCTACCTTTAAGTGAAGTTATATCATACCAAAAGCCAGAAGTGGTTAAGCAGCCGCTAAGTAAAACCAAATGCGCCATTGAAGTAGGCTAGTGATATCCCAAAAATAGTCGCCAAGCACTGGCCAACTGATAACATTCAAGAACCAAAAGCTTCCAATAAAACAGAAACCTTAGCACTATAATTGGCGCCAAGGTTTTTGCTTTCTTTGAAGAGCTGGTAGTTGACTGTTGTCATTTGGGCAGTACTTGGCGACTATTTTTAGGATATCACTGCTTCAACTTGGCGGTTTTAACCACCAACTTGGCGGTTGCTTAACCACTTCTGGTTTTTAGTATATGATATGATTTAATGAGTTTGTGCTGAACAAACAATCGTTCAGCGGAAGCAACAGTTACTTGATTAAGACAATTTTAGCTGCAGTTTCCAACGTCATCATACTGAATATCTTAATTTATTTTACTATGGATGTGGGGTGGTTCTAGGCCAATATCCCCATGGCCAATATTCCCCCTGTTAATATCCCCTGGCCAATATTCCCCCTGCTAATATGCCCTGGCCAATATCCCCCAGGTTCCCAATATCCCCCTGGATAATATCTCCCTGGGGGATATTGGCCTGATATCTGTGGGGGCCCCTGAACCTCTTACTGATAAACAAATTCTGTTCCAAATACGAGTCAAATCTCTACAGCAACACACAAATGTACACATAATGACGACATATTTAATTCCTTATTTATAAATCTTTGTGTTGTTCAGCTTGTCTGCACAAGCCTCACTATTGATGTGATGGGCCTTGATCTGCGTTTGGTTGAATAACATTGATCAAATTTCAAAAAAGCAAAAATTTCGATATCTTGATTTTTTTTTAAAGATACTAAGAGACATAGTAAATCTTTTTTTTTTAATGAGCCTCCAGAACTAACAAACTTACCGATTTCTTTACCTTTCCCGACATGATTACTTTATATTAAAAATCCCGATTAAAAAAAAATTCACTGAAATACAGAAAAAAAGACAATACATCAAAGGTCAGTGCAGCATGAAAAAAAATATCTACAGGCATGCTAATACGTTACGTTCGTATAACTGGTGATCTGAAATGGATGCAGTTGGACGATTATAAGCTAGCTTATACATGTGTTGATTTTACTTCGATAGGCAAAATGTTTTTCAATCTCGACTGACCCATCTCTCCATTTTGTAATTGCCAGATGGGCCTTTAAGTTTAGAAGGTAGACCCCCTTGATGAGGTTGCCCATTGAACGAGTCCAACAACAAATGGCTTTTCACAAATTGGGTGTTTTACTACTTTTGGCGCGTTTCGTCTTATTCCATGATTGAGTTGCGTTTGGATTTAGCTTTTAATGGGCAGTTTTAGAACATGTGGTTTCGTTGATGCGGTTACCAGAGTTGTTTTTATAAATGGATAAATGGGGTAGTTGGCCCTAGGCCCCCTCGCTCAGGGGTGCTCCAATTCGGAAAAATTTGCCCTCGATTCAGCGCAAACCACTACGTTTTGGTTTCTTGCTTCCAGGACAAATAAAATGATGATGGTTCAAAATTCGTATGTAATAATCAATATAGGCTATTTCGCTGTTGCGCTTTGTGTTCCTATTATTAAAATCCTAAACCTTTGACCATAATCCATTTTGGCTCTAGCATACCTTTGGTCAACCCATTTGCGAAATTAATCGTTACTTCCTACCGTCAATACCGTAATTTTTTGGGTGGGGGAGAGGGGATAGTATTATCTTAGTTTAGGGGAGGATATATACCTCTGTGTGAACACTATGTAAAAAAAAATATTGTTGCTAATAATTCTGGCAAGTTACATGGTCCACACACTGTCGCAAAAAATTAAGTAGGAAACGACAGAAGAAAAGGATTAATAAAACAACTTTTCTGGAGGTCTTTTCTTGGTAATAAACATTTCGGAAATGTTTGCTAGAAGTTATTACAAGTAAATATATTTATTAATTGTTACCAGTTTTGTAATGTTGTGTTTATTTTTCTCATTTTTTCCCTTTTTTTTTTACTTAAGAGTTTGGTTGTGTATTATAGAGTGTACCCCTCCTCCTCTTCCAGCAGTAGCAGACAAAAAATTAGGTTTTTTTTTACTAGAAAGTTAACTACGTGTAAAGCACTGAGAAAATATCTAGGCCTACGACTTGTTGCCACAACGTCGCAACAACTTTTCCGCGTTTGTTCGTAAAATGGTTTATATTCTTGTACGAAAATCCAATTTATTTTAATATTAACAGCAGGCTGCCAAGGTTCCTAGGTTTTAGGACTACATATTTTCAAATAACCTAATTTTAATTATTCGTAATTTACAGAGTTATAATTGTTTAACACCATTTCAATTAAATGCTTTATTGCCAAACATGCAGTTTTGCAAATTGCAGACAGCAGAGCGACAATATTAGTTGTAAAATTAGCTGTGCTCCATTGTTATCATTTTAGTGCAACATTTCATTTTATTCAAGACTAGCAATCAACGTTACAACAATTAATTGTGAAAATAGCTAACAAATTCTCGTTTTAGTCATAATATTTAATATTGGCTCCTATGTTATGTGAAAGCAATGAAACTCACCAAAACATTATAAAAGTAGAATCAATATGAAACAGTTCATAAAATAACTTCTTCTACAAAACGTTGCCGCATTCCGATTATACAGACTCCGGCATGAAGAGAAAATTTATATAAACACTCCACCATGTTGGTTGCTAAGTTAAACAAATCGCGCCAGTTCGTTGCTAAGGAAGTGAAATCACACACAAGTCTAACGTGTTTAAGCTTCTGGAAGAATCAGAATAAGAGCAATTTAGTTCGTGTACTCCGGGAACTAGTTTTCAATAATTGCCGCATAAATATCGGCTGAAACATGTAGCGGCGCTGTACGCAACTAGTAGGTCTAGCTTTCGCCCACGAAGATAAAAATTTTCTCAACAGGAAATACGACATTGTGCGTTGAACGTCATTACTGACGTCATTACGACTTTTCCTCCTTCCCGCAATGACCTGTGGGTAAACGGAGTTTTAGCAGCTAAACGTGACAGCATGGAGATCGCGGATTGTATTTCGTTTCGCGCAGCGCGGAATTGATAACGCAATTACGTACGCGGGATTTATGTATTACAGCCTTTAAGTGACATGTTTGCTGGGTGGTAATCATGTGGGTTCGACCTGAAGAAGTATTAATAGCCAACGCATTATGGTGAGTATGGGTTAGGTGCTTTTAAATGCCAATGGACGATCGAGTGATGTAGCTAGTATCAGCTGTGATGGTACTGGACCAAAACAACAACACCAGCAGTATTTGATCGTCGTCTGAATCACACGCCAGGAAACTAGACAATTCGCCGTTGGGGAAAAATTAGTAGTAGTAGGTGTAATTTTTTATTAAATTTGGTGTGCACTTCGTAGTAGGTAGTGTGCAACATATACCTCTACATTACGTGTGTATACACGATACTGGTGAACGTGTGTTATCAGACAATACGATAATTTTCTAGTATGGAAGTGTACCTTGCGGATAGCTAACACGTCGATGTATGGCGGAGAATTTGAACTTCGGTTCAAAAGCGTCAAGGGAAGACAGAGATAGTACCAGATAATTCTATCACGTAATTAACGGCTACTTTTATGGGATCGTGCCTTACAACATGGATACTAGCTCCCATAAAACATTTTTGTGCGTCCTTAGCTTGTTAGTGTGGCTAGTTATTGTTACGAGCGATAGTCCTTACTTCTCGTCTGTGGCCAACCAAGCAGCTGACCACGTAGCAAAAGAGGGACAAAGACAATACGAAATGATGATTCAGGAAAGTAAGATGCCACGGTTTGGAACATGCTGGAAAGATGCCTTGAAACGGTTACATGCGGGATGTGCTGACCTTAACGATGAAGTCCAGGGTCATTTAGCACTGGATTTCGCCAACTGCTTTTTAGAGAAAACTGGCATAAAAATGTACCCGTGCTCTTGGGAGGACACCATAAGCGATTGTTTACAAAATGTGGACTCCCATGCCTTTACAGCGTACACCAATTTTTTTACTCATACTCACAGCATGTGTTACTTTTTACAAAGCCAAGTGTGGCAGGAAGAAACAGAAAAGACCATTTATAAACTAAAGGACAGTTCTTACTTGGTCCATCAGCGATTAGAAGAGTCAGGCAAAGTGCAGCTTCAGTTGTTAGATGCTCAGGTAAAAACGGCCGAGTATCACGAAAAGTTGCTGAAAAATGGAAATGAACTTTCAAAAGTCCTCGAACTCTCGAAGGACAACGTGCGTGAAGTGTTGAGTGAATTCAAGTCTTCGACAGACGAACAGCGGCTGTTAATCATGGAGGTGTTTGACCGAGTAGCAAATTTACAATCTCTCTTGCTTGGCGAATTCACCGGATTTTACAGTATGTTGTTTTACCTGGCTGCCGTCTGTATTGGCTATCTTGTGACGTCCACTGCTCGCACAAGTAATGCCAGATTTTGGATTTTTGTTATAATAAGCATAAACACCGTAGTAGAACGTATTATCATTTCTATGTGCGTTCAAGAAGAACATGGACAGCCTATGGAAGAAGTAACGGTGAGTGCTTTGGACACCATAGCCAGCCTATTTTATCATTTATTTTTGCAATTAACAGAGAATCACTTCCTTGGCCAAGTCAAAAACATTTACCGTAAAGGTAGCACTAAGACTAAAATCAAAGTAATCCACAGTATACCGCTTCGAGCTGTTTACCATAAAAGTACATAAACTTAAAGATTTGGTCTTGTAATTATTTTATCACCTCTAATGAGTTGTCTACCGTAGCTCAGCCTATCTTTAAAGTTATGTACTGTTTTATGTCGTTTTTATATACTTTTGCAAATGTTTTGTTTACAGACACTACTTTACAGCAGAGTTTGGTGGAGTCGCAAGTTCTTCTGCATTATAGCTGTTTCTGTGCTGGCGTATTATTCCATAAAGTATCGAGATTATAACTTGCTTAATAACCAGTTACTAGTTGAAATCCGAGACCAGTATATGGAAATGAGATCGGTTATGCAGGCAGTCAGTAAGTCATATTTGCTATAAGGTTGCACTAGGACTAGTTTACTTTGTGACTCGGGTACGGTACTTGTTACTTTTATTTTGTAGGTGCTCAAACAGGAACTGAGAATGGTATTTGCTTTCCGTCAGCTGCCACGCCCAATAATGCTAAACAAGAAACTACAGTTGCTGTGCACCAAATAACACAGAATGGTGCTGTAAAGATAGCGAATGGGTATACTCGACTATCAAGCAGTGAGTACTAGATCTACAATTTCTTTTTTACGTAATTTTATTTTTTAAATATAATAGTTATAATAAACCTAAGTTAAGGTGGGGACAGTCTTTCTCATAACAGATATGCACACGTTGGGGAAGGTGGTAGTATGGATAAGATCATTATTGTAAAAATAGCTTAGCCTGTCCAGTTCGATTTCATGCTACTGTTCACCTAGGTTATGTAAATCATGACCGGTCTTAGAGAAAGACCGGTCTATGTAGTACTGTAATTTGAATTTCCATTTATTAGTTTTTGTTTGTTTCTTGATTTGTGGGGAAATCTTTGGGGCTGCTGAAGCTCCTCGAGATTGTGAAAGGAAGGTATCAAAACTGCACTAAATTCTCACTACGTGTATGTGGGAGAACTCTTTCATCACTAGCCCCTGTCTTGGTGTTTCAGCATCGTCTGATGAAGATAACGTTCCTCTCAAGATACTACAGGAGGAGAAGCAACTAAAGCTCCCTCGTAGTAAACCATCTACTCCAAGTAAGGTAAGGTTGAATACAACAATGAATGCCTCAATAAGAGAAGGGCTGTGCAACGTCTAATTTGCAAAGTGATGTGATAAAAAAAAAATGTAACGGAAGTGAAGTTTTATTCATGTCCAATGATTGTTTGAAAAAATGGGTGAAAGCTTTGCCAGTTGTTTTACTTTGAACAACGTTTTGGTGGTCCAACAGAAGCCATATCTTTAAGATCCCTGCGCCATCCTTTGGTTGCATGCACCTAGTGTAGAAGCCGACAAGTTTTAGATCTGGGTATTTGTGAAATTGAGGCGGTTATATCAAGTAATGCTGAATGAGTTGCTGCATAAGATTTACCTGTGTGTGAAGAGTTAAAAAAAAAATCCGTCTTCTTTTGAGTTACACAGATTATAACTTTTTTTTCCAGTTTGCGAATCATCATTACAGTCTTCGAGAACGTCGCAGCTGCACTCCTCAAAAAGACAGCCCACGCTCATTGCCAGAAACCCCTCAACAATTTGCCACACTTATCAGTAATTTAGCTGACAGGTCAGCGCAGACAAGTCGCAAACTTCAATCTTTAGTTAAGAAAAGAGGAAAGCTTCGTTTTAACTCGTCATCTGAAGACGACTAAAAAAAATTTTGTGCAGGTTACACATATTCACACATGTTTTAACACGTTATGCAGAGTGTTGCTTCACAATTGAAATGACTTGGAACATTATTTAGTATGCCAACAGCTCACAATACTTTCCTCTAATCTTTGTACGATATGTAAAACTGACTGAAATATTTCACATAACTATGCTTATTATGTTCACCAATATTAGTTGGGACTACTATTTGAAATTTCCATACAATTTTTTTTTTTAATGTTACCAACAAAGTTACGCAAAGTATAATTTGATTTTATGTAATTTTGTTGTGTTTTTAAAACCGCATACTGTATAGCCTTTTATTGTGTCTTGTCAGCAAATTTGTCGCTGTAAGCAATTCAATTACGTACTTAAGATTTGTTGTTTTAATAACTATTATTTTATTTTTTTGTGCAAATTTACTAATAAATCAATGCATTTATGTGACTAGCCTTTTGGCTTCATAATGTTGAGTGAATCCCCTTTTACACTATGAATGAGTTCAGCCATGAGTTCATGGTTTTTTCAGTAACGAGATAGGTTTGTGAAACATTCAGTCACACACACCTTTCTTACCCCATACGTAGTGTTGTAAGCTCTGGATAAAAGCTTACACAACAATAGTAAACACTAATCTTTGTACCAAGGGTGAACCCACAAAATTATTCTTAAACCCAGAAAATGTTTTCGAATTTAAGGACTCTTTTTTCGGAATCGTACTTTCATATCAGAATTGAATCACCCTAAATAGATGTGATCAGTGTAAGATGTGGTAAGAACCCAAGAATTGACATTTTGTGTAGATTTCATGCTTCACTAGTCATCATACTATGTCAGCCAAATATTCCAGGTGATAAGTAAGGCAGTACCGAACTGGACTGGATCTTGCAGGGCAAGCACTGTCCAGTTCCGGCAGAACAAGACGTAATTTTCTTGTGCGGACAACAGACAATAAATAACCAGCTTCAAAATTTGAAATTTCATTAGCTCTGGAACCGATCCAGATATTTGTGTGTGGCATCATAATCGCGGGAACGATGAGCACTTGTAACACAGTTTCGTCTTCATTTACCGTATATTGCTGCCAATATTTAAAAATACTTTTTTTTTTTTGCGGTCCGATGGTTCGGTACGCCACTACTTTTTACCATCCAGTGCGACTAAAAAAAAACAAAACTTGTCCGGTTCACCCTTAGTGGTTAGTCATTTTGATGCGTAAAGTGTATTTTAGTTTGTGTGTCCTCATTAGAGAGCAATGTCTGTGATACTATTTCAATTTTAATAAATTCCAATCTAGCAATTAAGTTTTTGGCTATTTTTTTTCCACAATAGCAAAGTAAAGCAAATAACGAGATCTGTATGCCATTAAAAAAAAGCCAGTGGATTAGACATAAATGTTTACGTTTGCCTGCCCGCTATTGCATAAAACGCAGTGGATTAGACAGTAAGGATGTCGTGTTATGATCCTTGAGGTCGTTCTTTCGCGGGAAGCAGATCATGTCACTACAATGAAACCAAGGCAAGACAATAGCATATCTGATATACTGTATTTGCTTTATTGCTTTGTGTTCTTTTATTTATTATCTGATTTAACAGTGATGTTGATATGTTTATTTACATGAAAGAATGTTGCAAATAAAATAAAAGGTGGGCCGAAAAGAAATTGAAAAAGGTGAATCTGCTACTGTACATGATTATTATGGCAAGAACCATAATTTTAAGAATGACTGCCACAGAATCCAGACTGTGATGGTATAGCCTGATATTACTAGCTGCGTATGAGAAATCAAACTACTGTACTGCAATGGTACAAAATTACACCAATATTTGGCAATATTTTACTGTGTCTTATTACTATGAACAATAGTTTACCATTTAGTTGCATAATAGAATGTTTCAAATTCTGCTTGCGTAGCTGTTGGATAAAGGATCATCTGGATTAAATAATTGCCAATATGGTCCAATGATTGGGAGATTCTCGGTGCGCTTCTTAATTGTGGGCATCAGAAAGTTGGCCAAACAAATAGCACCGTCGTGAGTGAGATGGAGCCCATCCGAAAGGAACTTCTGCCATGTCTGTAGAAAGAAGTAGGAGGGGTTCTTAGTCCTAACACTGTCTGTGAATAAATCTGTCTGGCACAGACTTGTATATTGACAGAAATCCTTGTTGTAAAAATGTTGACTTGAGATCGGAATTTTTTTTCTGGTCTTGCTTTAAAAAATGTTCTATGCACTCAACAAAAATATTGATGTGCACATTCTCAAGAACTCTACCAATATTTTTTAATGGCCTTGGGTAGGTGGAAGTGCAGAGTTGCATTTAGACACTGAACTACAAATTAATATGAATTAAAAAACAAGTGCTACTTAAGAAAAGGCTATCTTTACCTGTAAGGAGGAGGATAGGGACACTACAATACTAAGCCACACTACACATTTTGACAAGAAACTTTAAATTCTAGCTATTCCCTGGACCTTAAAATTTTATATTTTGCTACCATTTACTTGATTTGAACAATCACATTTCATTAAGTGAAGGAGTTTTTTTTTTATCAGCATTGTTTTTGATCACCGGCAATTATACTTACAGGGTCTCTTAGCATGTGTGAGTGAATGTCGACAACATCTACATTCATGTTGAAGCCAGCTGTGACACACATTTTCGCCATTTCAGCAGTTAATTGGCTACTCTTTGCGTTTACTATACCTGAAATAAATAAGTTGCAAAATTACCTTAAAGATTCACTTGAAAGAAACTTAAATTATTCCGCATGGTAAATTATCCTAAACCACCACTCATTACTTAGCAAGAACCACTACCTAGCAGCTTTATATCAATACCCTCAAACATAAATTCTAAATAAACGGTGCTGTAATTAGGCTTAGGTACCATTTTTCTTGCAGTGTTCATCCCATTTCTGTTCGTCCAGGGGTGGTGGGGTAATGAAAATTACTTTGTCTCGTCCTAAACCAATGGTCTGAAAGACAATTAAAGACGAAGTATTTTAACAGTTTAAATTCTGTAGCATAGCACCAACAAAAAAAATCATGTTCTAAAAAGCATATCCTAGAGCTGTATGTTACCTCTAAATACGAGACCATGGCAGTCAGGTTGTTGCGGTATTCATCTACAGGAACACCTTGGATGGGATTTAAAGTTGGATCACTAGCATCGTTGGCCCCCACAAATATCGTGAATGCCACTATCCTTGAAATGTTGGACGAATTAAACAATAGCGGAAGCAGCTGACGACAGTTGCGAGAATTGTAGCCAGAAAAACCCCGATTGAGGACATCAACTTTTCTGGAAAGCAAATCAAACAATTAACGAACATTCAGTATGCGAATATCAGAATGACACAATGATTGTAGTGAATGGGTTTGTGTGGCAAGAGCCTTCCTACATCTAAGCAACGGAAAAACTTGCACAAGTTATATTGTTGCACACAATTTTTTTTTATTTACTTGATTTTATTGTAGATATTTGGAATTTGCAACACGAAAATGCAAAACAAAATGTTTTCTATAAAGCTGTGCACCTTATTGGGCTGCAGTGAAACAGCCGAGCTTGAGAGCAATTTTTAGGTGTATGTCTGGATGCACATTTCAAGGGAATCGATCAGGAGCGAGCACTAAAAATTATGTGGCAATTTTTCATTTACTCATTTAGGCCACTCAACAAAAATTGATTCCGAGGACATCTTAAAAAAAAAAATGATGCAGGAGGATGGCTTATTTTAAAATTAAGTCCAGAGTTTCTCAGATGCTATAAAGTGTTCATACTATGAATTGTGTTGCTTACCTGAATCTTATAATTGCAAAGGGATAACTTAATTTATTTCTTATTATCATGGGGTTCGAGTCACTTGAAGAACCACTTTTATTTTATTTAAAAGGACACAAAAACGTTTTGTATTTTTTTTTAATACAAGAAATTAATTCATAGGCCTGTGGGAAATTTTTTAAACTATATCTGTAGTCAATTTATTTTTAAATGACCATTAAAATTATGTTTAATCCGCCTTTTTTTTTTCTCAAAAGATAAACTTATCATAAAAAACATGTTTTGTGTGTGTGTCGCGACTGACTGACTTTCTCTGGAAAAAACATACGACTTGTGGGGTGGGGTGAAGTTACGGGAGTAGCTGTGCAGGTAATCTATTTGATCTTTCACCACAGCAATTGTGTTTACGAAACCGAAATAGTGGCCATCCACATTAAGTCAAGGGTCCTATACAGTAAAGTAAATAAACCAACGAATACTTAGTTCATACCATGTAGTTACTGAGGTTCTGTTTCCCAGTCATTCCTCAATTTCTTTGCACATATATTTGCTCCATAAGCCCCTACCAGATGTACCATGCGCACAACACAGTACAACACAGTACTTTGAGGCTGTTCAAAGTAGAGCAGTGAGAACTATCACTGGACGTTTTAGCAGTTACCAGAGTGTCACTCAGATGAGAACGGAACTTGAACTACCTTTGCTGGAAGAACGTCGAAAACTCATTCGGCTAAAGCTGCTACATAAAATTGACCACGATGCCACCATTGTAAATCGGAACGATCG
>JAQIUX010000167.1:0-11151 GCA_034696965.1 Lithobius crassipes | reverse complement strand
TATGGTTTTAACTAAATTTTATGGGATCTCACTCAGCATTGACGAGTTTTAATCCCGAAGTCTCAGGATTGAACTTCAGTGCCGGGATTGCATTCCCGATGTGGGATTAACCCCAACTGCGAGAAGTGCAGAGCCAGAGTCAAAGTCAGAGTGAAAGTCAGGCGCCCCCCCCCCCCTTCATTCCAAGTTATGTTTGTACGGAATATGCTATATCGATACGCTTATAGGCAAACGAAACTAAAAGCCAGCGCAGTGAAAGCAGGCAAAGCAGGCTAAGCGCGCAAACCATCCACAAAGCCATTAAGCGCCAACATTGTGGGCACCCTAATTCCTAATCAATGTTACCGGCATAAAGACAGACGCAAGGTATGTACATACGTTCCAGAATAAGGTAACAATTGCAATGGCTCACCGTGGAAGCACTGGTTCCAACTAGCGTTTTATTAATTGTCGGTAGTATGTTTAATTTTAGATTAGTAATATATAAGTAAACATCAGGTGGTATTAGCTAGTCTACAAACACTCTTTCTTTCCTCCACATTGCCGAATGCAATACTATAGAATGATACTCTTAGCTTTAGCAAGATTAGGTGTTTTGTGGCAATCGATCTGGTATTTAGCGAACACGACACAATAACAACGCTGCTTCATGCGACACTGATATACAGTTAGGCCTATATACAGAGCATTTCTTAATTCTAATGAAAATTATAAAAAAAAAAATACTTAAAAAAGGTGTTGGCGGGCTATATGTTGGAGCCCGCTATTGGTGGTGCCTTGAGGCAGTTATCTCGTGGGTAATAAAAACATTGGCTACAATGTGTGGATACAGGGGAGGGGGTGTAATTATATGGATTTGGCCAACGTCACTTCAGAAGTGGGGTGGAACTGCAATAGATTTTGAGGTCCTGCAATTAATTCCGCGGGGAGGGGGACTTTAATTTTCTACTTACGTCATTGCGCACATCACAAATGGTACCTCGGCCTTTTAACTGCTACTGGCTAACTCTTAAAACAACTTTGTCTATCGCATTGGCCCGATTTAAACTTAGTAGAACCCAGCACGAGAATCTCACGAGCAAATTGCTGCATATTACATCATCTCTTCATCCTTCAACCTATTTTGGACTTAATGGATAATGAAAGTGGAACAGAATATATATACAACGAGCGAAAGGAATGCCATTGAAAAATTATTAAATAACCTGGGACAGAATACGTTCAGAAGCAATATCGCAATCACAAAATATTCTTTTTTTTTTTTTCAGTTTTAGAAGTAATAAATCTTTCCAGCCTCTTTATTTTTTGCAGGGTGTTTTCAATTGAATGGATAACTCGAATCGAGACTAAATTGAATAACGCAAATATGATGAGCCCCGAATTTATTGAAGTTGAAATATCTGGAACTCTGCTTGTATCTGTTGCGAAAAAGAAAAAAGAAGAAGAAAAAAACACACACACAATTTTGGGAAAACCGGAAACACTGCTGGTGCTCTTGCTGCACTCTGATTGGCTACTGACATTGACATCCGGTCTTCTTTAAGCTAGGCTACTTTCGTATTCGGAACGCTCAGACCGGAAATTGAAGCCAATGTTGGCTGCCAAGAATCGATAACGGAAAAGACCTTCATTTTTTTTTCTTCGTCTTCTTCTAGTATTATTTTTTCTCGTTCCCCAAACTCAGTGCAATCGCGCGCTATTTTTTTTTTGGTGTGAAAATTTTCATCTTCAGCAATACGCTCTTCTGCCATTATTTCTGAACGCTGGTCACACTCGAAATTTCTTTTTTTTGAATGGGCCATTTATAGATACCCCACTTTCACACTCTACAATTTTGTTCAAAAACTTCTACTTAAATCGATAAGGTAGACGACCGGTCGATCCATATTCCCGAAATGTTCGGACATACCCCTCGCTCCATGGGGTGTTCTAACTCCATGACCGCTGGGTGGAGAGTTCGCAGGTATAAGTTGATGAATAAAACCACAAAAAGATGCTCCTTTTTTGTTTTGTTTTTTACAACGAAGATCGTTTCCATATGGCCCTTATTGTGTGATAACACACTGACTGCAGCTTATTTTATACAAAATAAAAATCTTTAGAACCAAATAGATTTATAGGGTTATTATGAAACGACCAGAAATTACCAGAAAACGACCAATGTGTAAATTTCCCAACATTATTTGGGAAATCTTTGAGATTATTATTTTTCTTCATTTGGCTGCTAGAATTCACGTTAACCTTTAAGTTGAAAAAAAAACGATAAAAGGAAAGTTAAAAACTTATCTGGTCACAGCCAAGAACTCCATAACCGTTGTCGAAGGTCAACAAAGCCGAAATTAGAGATAGAACGGTGTCATGGGAAAATTCTCACTCTCTGATGTTTCTAATGTGCAAAGCAATAATTCAATGATGGACGGAAGCACAGATATTTTTCCCCAGGTTCATTCAATTGGTAGTGTGACGTTGACTAGGAAACAAAAGGATTGCATGATTCTTAACAACAATAACAGAATTTATTACACCTAAATAAATAACATTCAACAACTTAGGTTATGAGCTTAAGTATGACACTTAACAAAATTGTCTCTCGCACGCCACAGACTGAAATGCACGCTCTTCACTTCCTCAGTCGGCCAACAGTTGTTCACGAACCAGTGTCAACTCGTCCACTACACCAGGAACGAACGTAGACTAGAATGGCAAATGATAGTTCAACTTACGCAGGGTGACATGTCCGCAGCAAGATGGCCGGTCCCGCCGAGTACACGCACCGCCAAAGTGGATGTCCAGCCACCGAAGACTCAACCTCAATTATCTCGAGGGCTATTCTGGCAGTCGGGCGTTTCCACACTCAGCAAAGCTACGAAGCTGACTACCAACATGCAGTAATGCGCATTTACCACATCAGCCGCACGACAACCTTTTCCAACATCTCTCCACCAGCAACCAAGCGCACACCGTCCAAACGTAACAAGCGCCACACAAAAAAACAACCGAGCCTCACAACCACCGCCCTTCTTCAAGGCACAACCGCTGACGTCATCTCATGACATCACATCCGCACAATAGACTTCAAAACAAATAATAGCCAACACAATTACACACTTATTACAAGAAAATCAATTAAAGCTCAAATCCATTAAAAACCAAGCTTATACAGAATTCACCACACACCTATTAATGTCAACAACCAGTTACACCATAAATCTCTATACATCATCCAGATATGCCCAAACGCATAGTGCACGCCAGGAACGGAGGCGACCGCCCACAAAAAGGTATGTCAAATGCCCCCCCTCCACAAAGAATGCGTCCCCGCATTCCAACTAAACCCATTTAACAACACACCCAAATCAGTGCAACCCAAGCACCACACACCACCGAGAACGAAACTTCTCTTTGAGCAACCAAAAAAAAAACCCCCCCGCGAAAACGCGTACCAAGCAAATGCTTACAAACAGCAAAATTTTATGCACAAAATCCACAAAGTTTGGACACACCCATCGTTACGAGACCCCAAAACAACAACCCTTAACGCGAATCATGTCAACCCAAACCACCCACACAATTTATTCGCAAAAAGCCATGATCCCAAAAAGTCAAAAACCACCGGACCACAAAAATACGCGTCACCCAATCCACAAAAGGAGTTTCCCACGACGGAAAGAAAAAAAACACAGGGCGTCCTAACAAAAACAAACAGCAGCAAAATAAACACAAAACCCAAAACATCCCTCATTGAATGTACGGCTTGAGTTGGTCAATATGGTGAGTACCAGGCAAAATCTTACTGGTAGCCACGTCTTGAAGCCTGTACGTTAAAGGCGAGAGGACTTCATACACGATAAATGGACCCTCCCACTTAGGAGCAAATTTAGACACAAAGTTAGCAGCTTTCTTCGAAAGAAAATGCGTCCTCTTTAACACAAAATCTCCCTCCTTAAACACCTTAGCCTCCCGACCATTGTCACAATCAACCTTTAAAGTCACATTCTGTTTCTCAATTTCCTCTCTAGCCATCTTAAGTGCCAAACGAATCCCTGACGTTAACTTAACACCCCATTCGTTAGGTTTCTGCAATTGTATGGCTGTCACCGATAACGCCGCGTCAATAGGCATACGTATTTCCCGTCCGAACGTAAGCATCGCAGGAGAAAACCCTGTACTTTCACACACCGTCCCACGAATACCCATAGCAATAGCCTGAAGATGTTCATCCCATTTCTTATGACTTTTCCCCAACCTAGTCACAATCATCGACTTAATCGTACCTATCAGCCGTTCAGTTTTATTTCCCTGAGGAGAGAAAAATGACAAAAACCTTTGTTTAATGCCCAAGTCCTGACAAATAGTTTTCAAAACAGAAGCCACAAACTGCTTCCCATTGTCAGAAATCAAAACGCGAGGAACACCGAACCTCGTGAACACATTTTGCACAAGACACCTAGCCACCGTTTGAGCAGACCCATTCCTTAACGGAAAAACCTCTGGCCAACGGGTAAGATTATCAACTGCCACCAACATGAAAGTATTCCCACTCGAACTACGTGTAAAAGGTCCCGCCAAATCAATCGAGATAACATCACCCGGCATTCCCGGAGTTGTCGATACCCGCATCAACCCACGCGGTGCACCCGCATCACGACGAAACTTCTGACATTTATCACACCTAGCAATGTACTTAGCCACGTCCGACGTCATACCAAACCACGTGTACGATTTCTGAAGAAGCCGCACAGTACGCGCAACCCCAAGATGACCCGAAACTAAATCATCATGACACTGAGCAATTAGTCTACGTTGCTCTATCTTAGGGACACACACTACAAATCGTTCATCACCTAACCTGTCCCGAAACACCCGACCCAAGACATTGTCCTGTACCACCGCATTAAGAACA
Source organism: Lithobius crassipes (assembly GCA_034696965.1). NCBI lineage: Eukaryota > Metazoa > Arthropoda > Chilopoda > Lithobiomorpha > Lithobiidae > Lithobius > Lithobius crassipes. The sequence goes on along the minus strand of JAQIUX010000167.1, from coordinate 6,248 downwards.
ATCCTACGGGCGCGTTTCCCCTCCACCGTATTAGGAATAGGTACCCCATTAACCAGAAACAGTTTAACCAGGGAAAGAACACTATCACTGTCCTGCTCTACCTGAATTCGCTTCACATTAGAATCTGCCACATTCAATTCAATAGCGCACACAGCCACAGGATTACGCGACAAAAAGTCAGCAACTTCATTCGATTTCCCCGACTGATATACTAAATCAAAACTATATGCCTGTAACCGCATCATCCAACGCGCCAAGCGACCAGTCGGATCCCGCGCATGCTTTAACCACTCTAATGACTTATGGTCAGTAATTACCTGAAAATGACTACCATCAACATAAGGTCGAAATAATTCCACGCCCCAGACCACCGCGAGACATTCCCTTTCAGTAGTACTATATTTCAGCTCCTGCTTACGCAAAGCCCTACTAGCAAACTGCACTACCTGCGGACCATGATCACCCTGTTGCAGGAGAACTGCACCGAGACCAACATTAGAGGCGTCAGTACGTATAACAAAAGGTTTACTGTAATCAGGCTGCGCTAACACCGGCGGAGTAGTAAGCACCTTCTTAATCTTAGCAAAAGCAACCTTGCACTTATTAGACCATACCCATTTACATTTCCCCTTAAGCAGATCATACAACGGAGCAGCTATAGATGAAAAATCCTGAATGTACCGCCGAAACCATGATGCTAATCCCAAAAATTCCCGCAATTTCTTAGTCGAACACGGCGGAGGAGTCTGCAAAAGCGCTTCCACCTTAGCAGGATCAGGTCGAATACCATTCACCGAAATCATATATCCCAATATCCTAGTCTCTTGCAAGCACAACTGAATTTTATCAACATTAAGTGTTAAATTAGCCAAAGCAAGTTGTCTCAACACAAACTCGATTTTTTCTAAATGAGACTCCCAAGTGGACGACACTATAGTAATGTCATCCTGAAAGCCCCATATCCCAGAATACTTAGATGTCCTCATTAATTGATCAATCATACGTTGGAAAATCTTCGAACTATTTTTCATCCCAAACATCATCACATTTGGAAAATACATTCCCCCTGGTACGCAAAAAGCAGCTTTTTCCCTACTCGCTGAGTCCAATCCTATTTGCCAGTACGCCGCGCGCAAATCAAACGTAGTTATGTACTTCGGTTCGCCCAACTGACTAATGATGACATCAATGTTAGGGAGCGGATATGCATCCCCAATCGTGACCGAGTTTAACTTACGATAATCAATTACCAACCGCCAATCCCCATTAGGCTTTTTCCGCAAAAAGGTCGGAGAGGCACTGGGACCCATCCCCGGAGAAATTAATCCCTGCTCCAACATCTCTGCCACAATTTTATCCAAAGCCGCCTGCTTTACCGGATTAAGATTATAAGGACTCGAATACATAGGTTTCTCACACGTCGTTTCGATGTGCATTTCCAATAAATTGCACCTACCCGGAGAATCACGAAACACCGACGGATACCGCGAAAAAATTCTGGCTAAATCACCTCGCTGCTGATAATTAAGAGACGACTGTTCCAGCACCTTACTCCATTTCGCGCTACTACCAACAGAATTAACCGCGACAGGTTCATCTAACGAATCAATGAATCTAAATCGTAACAATGGCATGTCTGACCAAAACCACTGTCTATTACGAAAGGATAAGTTCACCCCGAGCATACCCATAATATCAGTGCCAAGTATACAACTCATGGGAAGCCCTTCACAAACTATCACCGGATGAACTATTTGCTTACCCACAAACTTCAGCGACAGCGTACTCCAACCCACAGACTTTATAGGAAGGTTGTTAACTGTGCACAAACGAACTTTAAACTCACTAAGTTTATGCGCACTGCCCAAACCCTCAAAAACCTGACGACTAACTAACGTATATGGGGAGCCCGAATCCCACAGCCCTATGCACGTACCTTCACCAATACCAAGCCTAACCAACGGTTTAGGACCCGGAGTAAATTCGGTCACAAAATTAATCATAACAAACTGGGGAGAATCATTACCTAGGCAACCCCCCTCTAACCTAGGTTTGCTCAGTTTCCCGAAGTAGACGGCCCACTTCCCCCATCATTCAAGAGTTCCCTACAGAAACGACTGATGTGGCCGACAAGACCACACCGGAAGCAACGAATAGGCTCTCTATATCCTTGCGGACCTTGTCGAGGGCCCTGCTGACTCATTTGAACAAAGCGCTGCGCTCCGCCCGAAATTCCCAATGAACTACCCTGTACATCACCCTCAGTATTCCGCACATTCTGTACCGGCATATTAACAGTAGTCCGACCCATAGTTTTAATTCTCTCATCCTCAACCCTGCGAAGATTGCGCTGCGTTCGCTCGGTATCGGCCAACAATTCAGACACCGAATAGTATGTTTTAAGCTCCAAGAAAGTTTTGAGAGAGGCAGGAAATCTTGCCAATGCCAGACTTATAAGGTTACGGTTGGATATTGGTTCGAGGAGGGAATGATTAAGTCTAATCACATCGCGCAAGAAATCAGCCGCGGATTCTCCTTCACGAATTTCTCTATTGAAAATGCGCGCACGTAACTCTTCTTGTTTTTGTGAACTAGCAAAACGCAACGTTAACTTTCTCTGAAAGTCTGACCAACTCAACGCCACACACTCATGTTCATGCCAACGACTAGCTTCTCCCTTTAACAACGTTGGAACCCACCTATTTAAAAAAACTTGCTCAGGTATGTCAAGCGCTTGCCTACACTGATTCGCTTGATTCAGAAACTCTTGCACGGTATAATGGTCATCCTCCCCCGTATATGGCGTAACACATACCTTTGGGCGCCAAGCTTTGGGCATCTGGTTTGCCCGGCGCACATCATCATCCTCACATTCAAGCCGTTCCAGACGACGTAACAGCCCTGTATACTCAGCACGAGGAAGCGTAACCACATCAGCACAACCATCAGCCAATACAGGATTCCTATCTCCATCAACAGATGCCGCCAACTCAAAACGGTCCTCATGCCCCACATGCAACTCGTTGTTTGACATTTTACAGGGGATCGAACATCCAAGAAAGAAAATCACAAAAAAAACATACATTAGCAACAATTTCTCCACACCAGATAACTTGGCAAAAAAAAAAAAACTTTTTAAGAACACACCAAATCTACTACCATAAGACCAATTTTAACCAACAAAGTGCGATTCGGGGAAGGTTACAAGATAATTTATGCGGTAGTCGCACCGTACCATGAAAACAAGGGTTGGCCCCACGAGACGTAACAGGGCGCCTAAGGTGCAGCACAACAACCAAATTCCACAAGACAAGGGAGGGCAAAAACAAAATTTCGCACAACAAAACCCAATTGGCAAAATCTACTTCAAGGTAATAAATCCGCATTTACAGACACCACGAAATTTCAACCAAAAGCTGCCAGAAAGGCTCACACAAACCATGCCCAATTAATTCCACACTTAAATTTCAGAATGAACCTAACAACGCCACACCCCACCAAAGGTCGACAGGCCCCCACATGCCATGGGAAAATTCTCACTTTCTCTCTGATGGTACTGAAATGCAACTAAATGGTCCCAGGTTCATTAATTTGGTGGTGTGACGTTGAAGATGCAATTAACGGGCACATATTAAACAACTATAAAGACATTTATTAAACTCTGAGAACATGAAACAACGTTGGCTGTAAACTTAAACATACATATAACATAAAAGTCTCTTGTACGTCGCAAACGACCGGTGTGCTCTTCAATTCTAACTTCGGCTTACAGTAATTCATACACGAGACGCAACGCGCTCGCCGCACGGAGAAATAACGCTGACAGACAAGGCAATAATAAGTCAACTTACGCCTGGTGTCGAGTTCTGGACAAGATGGCCGGTCCCGTCGTGAACGCTCACCGCCGAAATGGAGGTCAACCACTGAAGACTCAACCTTACTTCGCAAGGGCTATTCAGAAGTTTGGGCACTTCCACTCAGCCCAACGACGCAGCTGAATATCACAATGCAGCACTTCTCACGAACCACGTTTGCCGCTTGCCGACAACTCATTTTCCAACAACTTCATGCTGGCAACGAAACGCACACCCAGCCTCACGCCACGAAAACCAAACGCACAGAGACCGAACCGCACAAGCCCCGCCCTTCTTCTAGGCCTCGCAGCTGACGTAAACAGATGACGTCACTTCACTATAACTTCAACACAAATAACAGTCACCATAATTAACCACTAGTTACATGACAATTATTACTTACAGCTCAAGCCAAATAAAAAGCCAACAAATACAAAATTCATCGCCCACTACTTAATAACATCCACAAGTTACACCATAGATCTTTACAATATAATCTAGACATGCCCAAACGCTAGTGCACGCCCACACCGGAGGCGACCACCCATAAAAAGGTATGACAAGCCTTTTCGTCGAGGGGAAGCCTTTTCATGGAGGCAGGAAGCTTTTTCGTAAATCTGGAGGGGAGCTGTGTCAATATGGAGGAGCAGTTGCGTCAGTATGGAGGGGGAACCTTTTCGTCAATCTGGGGGTCTCGTCAATCTGGAGGATGGGTCTCGTCAATCTGAATAATCCGTTACGTAGATCTGGATGATGGTGTGGGGAATCGCGTCAATATATTGGGGAGCCGTGTCAATATGAAGGAGGTAGTTCTTTTGTCAATCTGGATGAAGGGGATTCTTTGCGTCAATATGGAGGGAAGCAGCTCGGTCCTTTGCGTCAATATTGAGGTCAGCCTCGTCAATATGGAGGACAGTTGCGTCAAGCCTTTCCGTCAATATGGAGGGCAGTTGAGTCAATATGGAGGGGGTGTTGTCAATTTGGAGGGGAGCTTTTTCGTCAAAGTGGATGAAGATGTGGGGAGTCGCGTCAATCTGGAGGAGCTGTTACGTCAATCGTGATGGGCCTTTATGTCTATCTGGATGAGGGTGTGGGGAGCCCTTGCATCAATATGGGATGGAGAAGGGCGTCAATATGGGAGCGTCAATATAGGGTCAACAATGTGGGGGCGGAGTGGGAGGCGTCAATATGGGGCCAGAGCGGGGGTGGGGCAGAGGCAGTAATCCTTTGCGTCAATATGGAGGAGGGATCCTTTTCGTCAATCTGGAGAAATTTTTTCGTCAATGTGGATGAGGGGGAGCGTCAATATGAAGGAGTGGGGGTCACTAATCCTTTGCGTCAATACGGAGGAGGAGGTGGAGCAGTTCGGTAATCATTTTTGTCGATCTGTAGGAGGGGGGAAGCAGTTGCGTCAATACGGAGGGGAGCAATTGAATAATCCTTTGCATCAATACGACAAAAAATATTGATATATTTAATGAGCGTCACGAATGTATTTGTAATTTCACATGGAGCCTTAATCCATTGTCTTATGTATTGTGACCTTTGCCTCCGAACGTATCTTTCGCTTAGCTGTCACTATTTTTTCTTTAAGCAACTTCCATTCGTCACTCATTTTAGCGTACCTCTCTCTCTCTCCCTCACCGCTTTCTTGCTTCGATCCGCTTCCCGTTTTCTATCTCTAACGTCTAGCCTATCCACCCCTTCAATATTCTCTTCGCAGAGACAATTCCTCTTTTCCATTTCCTCCAAGTCACTGTCCAGGTCAGAATTGAAATCATCCACCGTTTCGTTAACCAACGAGCAATCGTGATGACCGTGTGATAGGGTATGTACTCCATCGATCAGGATATAACGCTTATCATCGTAGGGGCTTAGGAGCGATTTTTTCGCGATAATGATCGTTTCTAAATGATTATTTACGCGACTGAATGTTATTCCACGTCCCCTTTTCGAGACAGCTTAAATTTAAACATCGTTTATACTCGTTGTGAGTTATGTGATTCTTAACGAAAAGTCAAGAAATCCCTTTTGCCGTCTGTTTGCCGCCGTGATCCAAGCTATACGAATACATCTTAGATCGACATAGCCCCACAAACTCCAGTACGGGAGCTGCTCTGAGCTCGTCTTTAAATTTTCCTAGCAGCTGCTTGTTGTCGTCATTGTAGAAAGGATGCTCCGGACTATAGATGGAGGACGGAGGTATCAAACCATCGGTCGCGATCCTTCAACATGACTGCGTAAATTTCATCGGCCTCGATCGAATAGAACAAACTGTCCGTATACATAAACAGAAGTGAAGCGCCGTCCCCGTACTTTGATTTGACGTATCCGTAATGAAAATTGAAACATCAAGAGTTTACTCAGTTCCAAGATCGAAAAACCGGAATAAAT
>JAQIUX010000166.1:0-11163 GCA_034696965.1 Lithobius crassipes | reverse complement strand
TATTGCAAATTGTTAAGAGAAATTCAAAGATTTAATCTTTTTTCCTAGTCATAATGTTGCCTTAGATTATGCGAAATAGGACGAAAGACACAGAAAAACTAAACATCTGAATCTTGATAGTTAGCCTACTTTTTCTTTTATCATTTAGCCGGCCGCATAAGCTGACATGTGATAGATGGTAGGAACTTCATCGGGCCACCAAATATTTATGCAGAAGGAGTAGAGTAGAGTAGAATGGCATGGCGGTTGCGTTCGACTTTGATCGGGATGGATATGTGCAAGTCGAGAAAACTCATGGTGGCCGCGGCTAACGTCAGATGGCCGTTCTTGATCGTGCTTCATTAGTAGGCCTATTGTCTGAAATTAAATCGTGAATGAGGAGGGTTGAAGTATGATTGTCAAACATAATCTTGTGAGCGTTCTATTAACGTGTTTTCCACGTTTTCGTAGTACTCCTTTTTTAAATAGTAAATAAATGTTATTATAAAAGGACATACTTAGCCTTCATGTGTAGGAAGGGCTAAATTACCGGCATTGCTGAGGTTTGTCATACGGTACATTTGCACTGTGATTATTTAAAAGTCTAATTTCTTAGTATATATATATTTTAAGCACTAATTGTGTATTGTAAACAGCTCTGGTAGAATACTACCTAGTTTCTTTGTCGATAAATGCGAATGCATTACTGTACTGTACTGGAAACGATCACGATGTCAAGATCGGAAATGTGCCTTAGTTATACACTTGAAATTGGTAACATGGACTCGCGTCAAGCGACTTTTCTGTTCACGATAAATCACGACCAATAACTATACTGTAATGGATATATGTTAACTAGGCTCGTGCACAAATCTCGCTGTCCTTGTCATGGGAATCATTGCCGTTTTAGTTTGTGTGACAACTCGGCAACCAAAAAATCATTAAAATATTTTTATAGGACTATTTTGATCAAATCGAAAAATATCAATTTGCGAAAAGGGACGTCTCCCATTTTGATTTTTTGATTTTTATGATTCGTCTTCTTCCCCACAAGAAAAAATAATTTAGTAACCAACATGAGGATTTGTGCTTCATATCACCAAACAAATTAGGAGAAAGAGAAGTTTTTGAAAATTTGGTTTTTGTTAGGCTTGCGTGATTTGTACAGGACGTCCTCCCAATACTTACGTGTTTGTGCTACTCTGTGTGAAGTAGAGGTTGGCTCGAGCTTGATTGGGTGTATGGCCGCTGGTGATCTTACTTCGCAAATTTGGGAAGTTCGTGATGATATAGACGTCAGATGCGAGTCGATCGTGCTTCATTAATTAGTATTGTCTGAAATTTTATCGTGAATGGAAGGGTTTAAGTAAAGATTGTTAGAAGAGTTGAGCTTGATCATAATTCAAGTTCTCTTGTGAAGCAAAGTGTCTAAAGTTTTAACTGATGACTAGTCTTAGCCCTTAGGCCTACCGCACATAGGAAGCTCTATTGACATAATATAATATAATATAATATAATATAATATATAATAATGGAAATATTAGAAATAATAATATTGTTTGGTGACTCCAGTTTCCAAACGGTAGGCTATATCCGCTGTAAAGGCTATCAAATTTGTGCCAGGACCACGGCACAAATTAAGAGTCTTGGCCTTACCTATCCTCTCTGAATGATTGGAGTCTCGCCAAATGATTACATTATTTGGTCACAACGCTTAAAATCCATATTTTCAACCAACATCCCAAATCAGATGAGATGGCTAGCCACCACTCGAACGAATTTCCGCCAACGCATTAACTATCATACAGTGACATTGACACAACAAAAGTCTGACTATGAGTAGGCCCAAGATCCAATCCCCCTAGGAACAAAGCACCCTTCGTTGTGAAGATGATAGGCTAATGGTTCTCTTGAAGTCGGATTTTTCACCTGGTTGGATATCAACAACATACTCTACTCGGCTCTCGTGATTGCGCACGATATTAGCTAAATTTTTCATTCTCAGTGTCTCTGCATGCAACGACGACAGTTCATCCACACAGAAAGACGCGGGATAGTGGCAGTGATTATTTAAACCATTAGATAATAAATCATGATGCGAATTCATTTCGCGAATTCATATTTTTTCATATATTTTTCACGAATTCATATTTGTTTATAAAATCTTCGATCATTTAGTAGATTTTCTCTCCCCCTTTTTTAATTAGTTTAAAAACAACGATGTGATATGAACACACACACGCATACGATTGAAGTAGTTTGATAGTAGATAGGTAGACGGGTGACGATATGGGACCCAAACACTTTAGCAGGTCGGTCGTAGAGAGGAGCACCCAGGGGAACATTCACATTCTACCCAACTGAACATGAATGTTCCTGGCCCACATGCGGCCGAATTGGTCGTGAATGTCCGTGTTGAATCACGGAACACGGCGCTGATAGTGGGCCGGGCAGAATGCTTCGAGTTGTTTTTTGAGCCAACAAACCGTGGAATGCTCACGGGCCCCCTTTAAATTATCCTGCTCCGAACGAAGGGCAGCATTGACTAACTGGTTCTAGTTGCTGGCACATCGATAGCAGCTCCACTGCTTACCAGTCAACCAATGCAGCCAAGAAAAAGGACGAGTCAGGACATTTTCTGACACTACATTGTAGACTACCTCTAACCAACCAAGTAAGACCTCAAAATCTCCAAAGAGTGTATTACTGACTATTTTTGTCGGTGATTTTTGGTGTAGGTCAAAGTATAATGTGGAGAAAAAATATGTTAGCAATGTTTTTATAACTTTCAAAGTGTGCGCGCTTTTAAACTTTTTTTCCATTGTAATTTTTCTTCTTACTTTTTATGTTTATTTGTCAATATACCTTGTTGTATGCTGAGTTATAATAAACAACGTCTAACAATACAAAACAAACAAACTTAGCTCATCAACCATGTGAAATCTCTTGTGCGCGGAATAGAGTCACCCACTCCAACCTTCTTTAGATGTAAATATACAATATTAATGGTGTTAGTTGATTTCTCAAGGAAAAATGCTGTGCAACAAACAGAACGTGTTGGCAGCGATGTGCTCTTGGTAAAATGAGGTCACATGATAATGCAAACGCTAGCAAAACGATCGACGTAAAATACAACGGCAAAATACCAACATTCCTGCGCTTTGCTCGTTATGTATCAGTATTGTTCGTTTTAAAGATCTTTCAACTATCCATACCGGTTTAATCCAAATACGATACAAGTTTGTTAAAAAAAAAAAATAATAATAAATTAGGCGCAAAAGGATTTAACACAATTAGAAATTTAATCGGGTCTGAAGTCATCTTTGTTGTCGATTTTTTATTTAGTTTTACCTAAAATTTAAAATGATGATCCAAATCATTTTTTTTTTTAGTGTAGTATTTTTATTTGTTCTATCTCTTTGAAGGTTAACCGCAGATCCGTCTCTCCCGGCTCGGCAACGGTGCAAAGTCATCGTTCCACCACCCGCCACCCCCAGCGACGCTAATCATTGCTCGAAAATATATCCAGCGGGCGCGGGGGAAGACCCTTCTCTCCCCAGACCCCACATACACTACTGTCGACAGCCCTGAGGGACCCTTAGATCTGACCACGCCGAGAAAAAAACTGGCTAAGGATAGCCTCATCGGCCAATGTCCGCTATTTCACCTTCGCACGCCGACCCATTCTATCCACCCAAGTGTCTACCTGGCTCCTAAGGATGCCAATACGGTCTCTCGTACTACCCTATCTCCGGATTGTTCCTGGACTGAATCGCAGCAGCGGCGCCTTCATTCCGAGACGTCTCCCAAACCAATCGACCTGAGCTTCCGGTCGTCCCAGACCTCGACATCTTGTCTCTCAAGGAGACCTCTTTCTCCAGCATCCAGTAACTCTGTGATCGGAAGCAACGCTAGTGAAAGAAGCGGATCCGAGGAGCAAAAAATATTCGTGTGTCCCGTGTGCGACAAGGTGTTCAAAAGGCATTCATACTTCACTCGCCACATGTCCCTTCATACGGGGGAGTCTCCTTTCATGTGCAATATTTGCGGCAAGGTTTTTCACCATTACAGCAGCCTATGGAGCCACAAGTTTGTCCATACGAACTATAGACCTCACAAGTGTGACACTTGCCTTAAGGCTTTTAAACGAAAGTCCCATCTTAAAAAGCATTTGCGTATCCACACGGTTTACAAGCCCTTTGCATGCCAATTCTGCGACAAACGTTTTCGCTGGAAGAACAACTACACGAACCACCAACTCGTCCACAGTGAAAGAAGCCACAAATGCTCCATCTGCGACAGGTCTTATGATAGGATAGACTGTTTGATAGCCCACAGAAACGCTCACACTAACAGGAAACCTTTCACGTGCGAGTTTTGTGAGAAAGGATTCAGCAGGAATTCTACCCTCGAAATACACGTCCGAAAAGTGCACGATACCATTTCGGGTCCTCCCGAAACAGAAAATGTGAAAAGAACACAGTGTGATAGGAAAAATATCCACAAAAGGTGACAGGTTCAAGCTAATTACAAAAAAACAATGTCGGGATTCTTTTTTTTTTCCCGCTAAAATGTGGAAAATTGAATCAATGGATTAAAGTTCTCAAGTTTCAAACTGTTGAATATTGTAATGAAATAATTTTTATTAAAATCATAATTACAATAATACAATAATTATTATGCGTGTTTGTAATTCGAAGCACGGAAGGCAATTATGTCATCTAGGCTAGTATGATACGGGCCAAAGGAAGTTACATCCTTTCGGGAGAACATATACGCGGGAAAGGAAAAATGGTAAAATGCGATGCTGAGAGGGGAAGGGGGGTGGGGGATGAGAATGAGGTATTAGATGTTTGTATTCTGTGATGAGGTTGCTTTAGTAAATACCCAGATTGTATTCTGTGGTGAGGTAGCTTCAGTAAAAACCCAATATTCGGGGATCTTTTGGTGCAAAACTGTGTAATTTTTTTTTTCGTCTACTTGTTCCTCTCCTAACGCATCTTTTATCGACCCCAATGACAAGATTTCACACTCCATAAAGGTCAAAAGTCATTAATGTTTCCAGCAGACAAATTAGAATTGATGAATTCCAACTAACTTCTCAACCTGGTTACTAGCCTACTATTTCAATGGACCACTGTCTGCAGATTATGTACAAGTAAAAAAAAACCACCTGATATTATTATACTGTAACGAACATACAACGCAGACAAAAGGTTCTCACAAGCAACACCATCATAATTGGTCGCATCATACAGACATGTTCTTTCGCCCGATTGTAACTGGTATGAGTCATAATTATAATATAGGCTTACATCTATTATTTGGCTTGCATTGCAGGGGGGGAGGGAGTTCATTGTCATTCCAATGAAAGACCAAACACCTGTTTAACCTGAAGTAGCTTATGATTCATCAGCGAGCCAGAGGAGTTTTATGCAAATCAGCTATTAGTTGATCCGATACGAAAGCTGATTGCAAAGATTGTCTGGCAACCTACTCTTATAATTCAACACAATTTTCATATTCTCCTACGTTCTTCATACGACTTACAAAATCGCACAGAACACAGGCAAAAAAAAAAAAACGATCGTTCATAAGATGTCCGGTGAGGTTTAACCGTTGCGTTTGACTTATCAGGCGAACACGTTAGTGATGACAGCACGTTTCGTTTGACCGAACCGTGCAGCAACGATATCGATCAAATGGTATGTTAACATCTAAAGAAATGACGCAGTGACAGAGGGAGTGGGTCGTACTAGACAGGTGCACTATATTAATTTCATATAGTTGAGGAGCTAAGGACGCAGTCATGTAATTTAATTCACACCTTTACTAACTAAAGGCCGAGTTCTAGGCGCTGTCTGTATTTGACCAAGTTTTAAATGCGCACATATTTTGATGAGATAAAAACATTAGCTAAATTTCTAACATGATTTTTTTTTACCACATTGATACCTTGATCTACACCTAGGCTATAGGACAACACACCAGTACTGTTGTAAATCTAAGACCATATTATGATGCGATGTGATCAAGTGTCACAATATTATTATTTAGGATTATAGGTCTGTACTCACTGGTCGATTGCCCGATCATTTTGGATTAACGGGGATGACCTGCGGTAAATATTTTGAGCTCCGCACAGATGCAAAGACGATGGGCCACTGTTGGAAGTTGGTGAAGAGTGTGAGTAGCCGAGATGTGTGAAAAAATTTTTTCTCAAATCGTGTTGTGAATGTTTGGAACTCGTTGCTGGTGGAAGTAGTGCAGGCATCATCCTCGATCGGAGAGTTCAAAAATAGGCTCTCATCGTGTAACATTACCAGGTTTCTAAAGGTGTTAAGTAGTGTGAATGGGGGCTAGGGGTTTTTGAGATCTCAAACATTACCATTTTATATGATTTACATGGCCCTGTACATCATAAACACTATTTCTTGTAATCTTTTATTCCCTGTATGTATTTATCCATTATTTGTATATGGTTATGTAAAATGATTGGTCTTTGCGTTAGTGGCTTTTGGCCCCGCGCTGTTATTTGTATGGCAAATAACACGATAGGCTATTCATTAAGGGGTGATTGAATACAATCGTATGCCCCCATCACGAGTAGCTACCGCCAAATAACAATGAACGGTCTCTCTCATCGAGTGTTCTTGTCTAAAATGTGCATTAAATTTTAGACAAGTGAAAGGGAGCGGCATCACGCGTGATAGGGTCTACTCGTTTAGTCAGGTCTTGCGAATGCCCATGGCCCACTGAAACTAAACAATGTAGAGCAAAAACTTCGTTTGGGCTACTCCTGTAACCGAGTTTTAAAATTCTTGCTCCTTTTTAATTGTATACTACAGCGGCCACCTCGTGTTATACAGCGGCCACTTCGAACACGAGGATTGACATGAATAGTTAATGCCTAATGTGAGCTACAGTGTAGCCTGAATTTCGGAGCGTCTAAAATTTAATGCGCAACATTACATAGATTACTCATTGTGAAAAATCTTACAACTCATTCTCATGCTCCATCATTCTCTTCCGTAGTATGCACCCATTTCCCATGTCGATGGTGCTTACCTTCCAACAACCATGCTGGTCCCCTAACTATTAAACATCACATTTTTACGTCTTTATTTGGCTAGCGGTGACAATAATGAGTTCATCCATTCAGAAATGCCCCATCCTTCTTGGCTGCTTGGTAAGCGTTAACTAGCCAGTAGGCTAAGTGGCGGAGCCGAGCAGTGAAGCCACACCCAGCCTGATGGATGACGATGGGGCAGCCTACTGTTAGGAATAGCCTACTAAAATAAACTTTTTTTTTTCACCGAGAGTATTCAAATATTCGTATGCTGTTGGAGCAAGATTCGCGTTGATGTGTCAGCCATCGTTGATTTTTCTACTTGACCTTCAATTCAACATCACTAGAAGGAAGTCATAGAGACTGTCAGACTGACATTTTTTATTTCTTTCTTCAACATGGACGGCTCGGAGTTCATTTTAGCAGAAACTGATTTCAATGTTATTCCAATGATAGACTAAAATATACGTGTTACAAATTAATTCCAATGAAAATCAAAACTTCAAATTGACCTAGAACTTATCTGTTGGAAATGACACACACAACATAGAGTTCCAAAATATTACTTTCATTTCATTTCATTACATCTCTGATGGAAATGACACACGGAACATAAAGTAACAAAATATGTTTTTCATTCCGTGACATTAATCATCAACCGAGATAATCCAATATCTAATATTGAACGGCGTTTCCGATTATACCCGTCCCGTCGCCGGCGTCTGTTTCGTCTGGGGGAGGTGGTCCAGAAAGGCGCGGGTTGTCCAGCGGTGGTGGTGGTGGTGGTGGTGATGGAGAATCAAACAACAGCGGTATCGCCACGGATGGGGGTGGGGGTGATGTTAACGGCGAGGACTCCGTCACTTTAGGGGCAGATTTAATCATTTCCGCAGCAGTCTTGTCCACAGAAGCCTTGTCCATTCTATAATAAAAACACAGAGACGTGATTCAAATCGCCGAAACATTCTAAAAAGTGGAAAGTAGGTTCAATTCACACAGGCATACATTGCTAACGCCCGGAGGGAACGTTGTTTCTATTTTGTACAGTGTATAGTCTATAGCTTCTGGTGTCAGTCGCCTTTCATTCGCTAATCAATGTATGATAAGAGACATCAAATTTTTGACTGTGAGATAGGGAGGGGAAAGAAATAGAACAGGATACGATAATATATTACTTTGGGGAATATATGCTAGGTATAGCTTCCCCACCGAAATGTTACTCACGGAATTGCTCGCTTCTTCAGCAAACTGACAGGCGGTAGATTTCTACTCGTGCACTGATCAGATAATGAATGATGATGCTTTTGTCTATTGAAGTAGATGATCAACACAACAGCAGCAGCCGGGATGAGGAAAGCACGGATAAGGCCCATGAAGTTATGACGATTGAGTGCGAATGATCAACGCTTCATCTGTGGCACTAGTTTTTTGGTCACGTGTACATTGCGTTTGTTTAGCTAGCCCCAACTCGCACCCGGCTGACCAAGAGAATAATAAATACGAAATCATATCACTGTCATGCCACAAGTTTGTCTGTGACATACTTTCCTCAGCACAAACCTTGAATAGGGAGGAGGCACGTTATAGTTTTGTTGAACTCGATGGATAATGTCGTTGGTGATGAAATGATTGTTGTGTAGCTCGGCGCGCAGAAACATAGTTTTTGTAACCAACAAACAATTGGATCAAAACTCCCATAGAGACAACACAGATTCTCCCTGAATTGTAGTAGCCCTAATTACGAGGCATATCATTATGTCCGCGTCATAACTTTTTCCTCTGTTGTCCTCCACTTTTCCGTAGAAATCATCACAAGTCGCCAGCTAAAACTTGGGTTGATAGCTTCCTCATGGAAACTCAGGCCACTTAGTGTGAATACCACTGGCGACACTATTTTAAGAATAAGTTCGTATTTTTGTCCATGATGAGAAAAACCAATCGTGGCACTTGCTGTGGCATAGTAATGGTTGTAACGCTTGGATTTCATATGCGAACTGAATTCTATGCTTGTAATCGCAAGGCCCTGGAATTGCACACAAAGGATAGTAAGCACCAAAAGTATGTAGATTTTGGTGTATCGTTGATCACTCATTTTCAAATATAAATGTGAACTGTCAATAGATGTAAAATTCTGATTGCAGTGAGAACAATTTAATAGCCTAGTTAGGTCTTCGTTTTTATACAGTCTTTTTGTCACGTAATTTTATAAAAATAACTTTCCAACTGGAAAATACCCTCGCGCCGTGGGTCATTTCCTGCAGCTGCTGTTGTGACGGGAGTCCCCGGATATCTGGGACTCCCGGTACATCAGAAATTTGTTCGTCAGTTCGAAGAAGGAAACAAACCAGACATTTTTTTTTCTATGATTCATTACGCCGTTTAAGAGTAATAGGCTTCCCGTTATAGGTACAAGATATAAATTTGGAAAATATCATATAAATAATATGTAGAAATCTTTCCACATAAGTGGAAATTAAATGAGGTCTGAAGAAAAGAAGAAAAAGAAGAAACTAGGCTATAGTAGGCCACTTCACGTTCCATCCTCTTGCCATTTCCGAAAATGGTAGGCAAAACAGCTTTACATTTTTCTGTACTCCTTCACGTTTCACGTGTAGATTCAAAACCATCCATCTCCAACTCCTAGAAAAATAAACTATTGGGACTTATTGTATATCCACCAAACAAGTTTAAACAGTAGCGACAATTTTCTTGTCTTTAAAGTAGCGGTCGAATAGGTGGATGGAGCAGGTGAAGGACAAGAACAATCTTTGGAAAAAAAACAAAGAAGCTGCTTGGATTGAATCGAAATAAACCTGCCCTGCGCGTCTGGAATTACGAGAGACAGGTTTAATTATTAAGGACTCATTCATCTGAAACAAGTCAATCAGCCAGTCAGATATAGTCATGCAGCCCAGCAATACATCCACGAGCCCCTACGATCTGATAACCCACCCCAGCAGGCGAGGAGGATGTTACTAGACTAAGATGGCAACAAGTCATCCCTTAAAAACCATAATTCGACACCTATTTTTTTATATATTTAAATAATTAAGATAATTCACGTTTTGTGGGGGCCATTTTAGTCGCCATATTAAGTATGACGTCCTATAGTCTTATGACAACGTTTTTCGATTCTTTTTTTTTTGAATTATTGGTCATCCCTTAAACCCTATAATTCGACACTTATTTTTCATACATTAAAAGAATTAAGATCATTCAAGCTTTATGGGGCCATTTTTGTCGCCATATTGGATATCTCGTCCTATGGTATTATGACAACGTTTTCTGTTCTTTTTTTGATCTGGTTATCCCTTAAAACCTATAATTCGCTATTTATCTTTCATATATATTATAATATTTAAGGTAGTTTACATTTTATGGCGGCCATTTTAAGAACATGGCCGCCATTTTGTTTTGGGGAGTTTTTCAGGTGGCTCCCCTTCCTAAACGTTGACGATGGGTGTACACATCATGTATGCCAAGTTCAAAGTGCAACTGAAATACATGGTATCGTCTCTACACGGAACGAAAGTTGATATTTTGTCTAATTTAAAAAAAAAAAATTTTTTTTTAAAATGGGTCCCATTTTTCTGGATCCAAAATGCAATTCTGAGTCCAAAAATGTGGGTCCCATTTCTGGAATTTTTTGTAAGAAAGAAAAATATTTTAGACCAACTATCAACTTCCGTTCCGTGTAGATACGATACCACATGTTTGAAGCGTTATTATTTTATGGATCACCCTGTATAGCCTAGCTAGAGATTGACGTGCATGGTTTTGCTGATTTGCAAACAGAAAATTTTATAAGTTCGACCCACTGTCCCCGAGCGTTAGCAGCACATAAATTGGAGAACAGCCAACTTGGGAAGCAGCCAAAGCACTTCCCTTATCAGTATCACTGAACAAAAAATTGAACGCGGAACCACCAACAATAATACCCCGTTCCCAGCTCCCAGCTTTTAGTTCAGAATCGAGTCCAATGCGACTCGAATGCGGATTACTTTGTGGGACCCCTTCGCAGCTCCTTAGACTAAAACAGCACCCCTTTCTCGCTCCCTGGATTAGCTGCATTGTGCTCGTGGCCTACGTCATTAATATTAGCCGCAGGCCACGTT
>JAQIUX010000165.1:0-11199 GCA_034696965.1 Lithobius crassipes | reverse complement strand
ACAAATGACGCAGAATGTTTAATGACACGGGTTTGTAGAGATTCTTAGGTTAGTTGAGGTAGGTAATTTCGCTGTGTTAGTGGAAATGGGTGCGCGTGGGGAGATGGGTGCGCGTGGGGAATAGGTGCGCGTGTGGTGGGTGTGTTTAGAAACGCGTGGCTTTAGTGTGGCTTAAGTTAGTGTGGATAGGGGATTAAGTTTACTTTGGGTAGGTGTGGATTATTTTTATAGGTTTTTTTTTTTGCGTGTGTAGGCCTGTGGGTCAGGATAGGGATTTGGAATTTCGTCATTTTACCATCTGCGTCATTTATCAGAAACTGCAAACCACAATGATATATAATAATAAAACGAACAAAGTACAAATGGTTAGCACCATGTTAAAAATTCGTGGTATTATTTCCTCAGTCGGTTTGTAGAATTATATCTCAGAAAAAATAACAGAAAAGAAAAATGTTCTGTAGCTAGAATTCAGTTCCTATGGATGTGCGCTTTCAGGTGGGCACCATGGAAACTATGTGCCTCTGCCTGTCGCTGGATGGTCGATTTTTAGTTCCGCGCGAGTTCATATGATTCTGTTGTTGTCATAATAATTATGACCTCATCCGACCACCCGACCGACCAATAGCTCGTGAGTACCCCAACGACAATGAGCATATGAAGCAAATCCTCCAAGTTGTATGCTCGCAAAAAATATGAATCAATTAGAATGCATAAAATTCCACCTTTACTTACGATTTATGAAGGATTTCCTTCATAAATCACAAGTCTGGTCAGTAGCAGACTCACTGTTTGTGCTTTTTATTGTACTGATTCTTGGCCAAATGGTGGATGTTGTGCACGTGAGCGATGTAAACCACATACAACTACAGTGTTGCTAGTAAATTATTCGAAGAAAACATCTACAGTGTAATGGCTTGCTGTCTTTCGAACTTAGAATGAAGATTTACTTCAACTATCTAGCTGATAAAAAATAACATACATTTCATACATACATACATATTTCATACATCGTCGTCTACCAGTCAAAAGAGTGTATCTCAAAAAACTCCAAACTGAGAAAACTGAAAAAAACTGTTTAATTCAGTTAGTTTTCAACATGCAACTTACAGGTTATGTTGAGATCACTTAAAAAAGCAACATGAATAAAAGGTTGATAAAGGATAACCATCAACTTTATGAAAAAATGTTGTAAGGCCAAATTGCATTTTTGGACAACAGCAGCTGTCCTCTGCCCATACAACATATGAACAAGCGTTTGAGAGATAAAGTAACGTTTACTAATCATATAGGCCTATGCAATGGTTTTTCTCAAGTTTGTATTGTTGTTTCCAATGGATTCACTCTGGAAAAAGGCCGGTTTATAACATTTTGGCATTTTGTGTGGAATGCATGGCTGGTGTTTAATCTAGGCCTAGGCTTTTGCGCAAGTAGTGATTTTCCCAGAATTTGTGACTTGGTAATATTTCAGAGTTCTGTTGGTTTGGTTTGGCATAAAGGTAGTATACTATGTTCAGAATTCGTGCACGATTGTGAAGTTGATGTATTGGTTTTTGTGGTTTGGTTTAGATTTTTCCTGAAACTTTGTAGCCACAACGGTCCAACGAAGGGAGAACTGGAATTTTAAATGTAATCATACTGAACCTAAGCCAGCGATTCTCGCTTGCATGAGCCTTGAAGAACGTTGGAGAAGTGGGATTAGCTGAGTAGGCCTACTCTGAGCCATCATTTTTTTTCGGAAAATTCCCAGCATATAGTGTAGTGCCTACAAATGAGGCGGTTAATACGCAGGTGGTGCAAATCCAGTTTTTAGCCTACTTTCCATTGGAAGAGGCGGCTTATACAATCACAAAGTCTGTCTGTTTGTCTGTCTGTCCGTCTGTCTGTCCGTCTGTTTTCCCCCCAATAACTTTTCCCCTTATCATTCAATCGTCACCAAATTTTGGGGTTAAACGAAAGGGCACAAGGACACCTCAACGCGACTATTTTTATTACAATAAAACGGGTACTTTTTTAAAAAATTAAATTTTAAAGATGCCAATTTTCCCATATTCAATATATGGGAATTAGAGCTTGACAGCAGAGTTTGATTTCTGGAAAATTACTGCAACACATTGTTATTCACTGTTATTCACTACAACTGCATAAAACTAGCTGCTTAAGTTTTAAAAATTTTTAAAAATTTTACAACTACATACAACTAAGATCAATTATAAATTTTTGAAAAACAAAGATTTAAATTTTAAAATTTAAACTTTCTAAAAATAAAAAAATAAATAATTTCTTTTTATTTTTGAAAATTTTGAAAATTTCTTATTGTACTGTAGGCCTAATATTTTTGCGTTAAAAAGTTTACCACAACAATCTGGGAACAATAATATTGTAGAAAATTAAAAAACAGTAGCCAGAAAGTAGCTCAAAGTTCTCTAACATCCGCGACAATCTATCCTCAGAGTAGGTTGCCATGGAAACGCAGGGAACGCATAGAATAAGAAGCATGAAAACAAGTGCGTTCCCATGGCAACCTACTCTGAGGATGGCTTGTCGCGGATTTTAGATGTTAAGTTATAAATTGAAGATAATAAATTGAAGATAACAGCGATCACAATGGAGGGGAGAGCCTCCCCTTCCCCCCCTGGAGATAGAGCAGCAGCGCCTAGGGGATCCACAACTGAGTTCATCAAGATTAGCATCAATCACAACGCCACGACCCGACACGAGAGGAGAGGCTACCGAGAGGAGAGGCTACCGGGAGATTTGACTGGTTGCAAACAGGATTTCACCCAGAATGTAAGTGTTTTTTTTTTTTACCATTGCTCTCCGCGTTCGACATCCGTCCATCTACACACGTTCCCCCCTCCCCTCGGCGCCATATTTAGTTGGGACGACGCGCCATATTATAGTTGGGTTAGTTGGGTTAGTTGGGACAACGCGCCATATTATAGTTGGGTTAGTTGGGACGACGCGACATATTTAGTTGGGACAACGCGCCATATTATAGTTGGTTTAGTTGGGACTACGCGACATATTTAGTTGGGACTACGCGACATATCTAGTTGGGACGACGGGCCTAGGGGAATATACAACTGAAGTTCAAGCAATCATGCAGTTATTACATCACGTCACGACCCGACACAGAAGGAAGAGACCACCGGGCCAATCGGAATGTAAGTATTTTTTTTGTAGGACTCAACAACTGAAGGTAGTACGACGAGTTGCCCGAACATCACTCCGCATTGCTCTCAACTTCACATCAGGCCGTCTCTACCCGCCTAGCCTGTGAGCAACTACAAGACACTGCTCCCCTTTGGTAGCCTAGCTGCGCCCTTCATAATATGGACCATCTCTGGATTTTGGGAAGAAAAGTAGGGATTTGCTCCAACAATCCTGTTGATGTATGAAATTAAACTATCACTCGTGTTATTTGAGACTTGTTTCATTTGTTATTTGAGGCTTGTTTCATTTGTTATTTGAGGCTTGTTTCATTTGTTATTTGAGGCTTGCTTTACTTGTACACCACACGTTTTAAACGGTGTGTCCCATTGATGCCCTTAGGATTGATTTTTTTTTTCAATTGTCTTTATGTCTACAGAATATTGGCAGCATTCTTTGCGATTTTTAGATTTAGAGCTCTTTTTGGGGAACTTACGATTTCACTTATAACTCATAACTGCCTTAAAATGGACTTTCACCACTTGTGTATTCACCGCCTCGTATGTAATTTTCCAACGAGCGAATAAATTATCTTATGAGCATCAATATCTCCGTATTTTCCATTTATTATTACTCAAACTGCCTTAAAATGGACTTGCACCACTTGCGTATACACCGCCTCGTATATAAATCCCCAACTAGCGAATAAATTATCGTATTAGAATCAATATCTCCTTATTTTCCATTTCCGGTTCCATGAAGCTACTAGACAAGCAGCCAAATTATTCTTTTCCGTGATTCCGATCTAACAATAGATTCATCGCTGAACAATACGGAAACAACATCCAGTATTGTCTTTGGTTCCATTGTCGCCAGTCGCAGTGAAAAAAGACGTTTATTTGTTTTATTACAAAGGGCGATTTGTTGTAAGGTTTGACCTCGGTCTCCCATGGTAAAGCAATATTTTTCGATCTTTAATAACTCCTTTGTACATACAGATTTCTCCATCAAATTTGGTATGCGATCTGCTTTTGCCCTGATCAAACGGTATGCCAAAAATTATTAAAATCCGACCAACCAAACCGAAAATATAAGAAAAAACTGAAACCTCAAAATGTAGTCTTGATCTTGTTGTTGTTGTTGTTGGGACACGTTATACAACGCTTTCTACAGGTCAAACTATTGGTGCTAGGAAACTAATTAATGGCTTGTCCTCTAGGTATAGATCCGCGGATTGTGCTTTTTTAAAAATTGTTAAAATCCGTTCGGTGGTTCAAAAGTTATTAGGGGTTAAAGGATCCCATTTATTGTTGTCTATTGTTCAGTACATTGTTGTAACAATGTAATAACCATACAATTAGAGTTTTACTTTTCAAAATAAAGCGTTTCATTCAAGTACAACAATCGTACGAAGAGCCAGGCGTCTACGCAATTCGAGCAGAAAATGCAGCAATCAATTCAGCACGGCGCCGTAATTATTGAAGTTAACGCGCGACGTGCCAGCTGGTATTTTGACGTAACTGAACGAGTCGTGTATTTCAATTGGCAACCAAATGTCTTGGTATGCCGAAGTACCATGAATTATTAAACAAAAACGGAGCTTTTAATGTTTAGAATAAGGTTTAATGAAAAAGTCAAACCAGTAAAGGAACACCGACAAGCCTGTTAGGTTTGTAAGGTTTGCAAACGTGCCTTGTCAATCATGCATTCGCTCCTCCTGTTTCGTTCGTATCTTGCGAGTTTCAGTATTGTGGCTGTGGTGTGTTCTTCTATTGCAGGTAGGCGAATTCACGACAGTTTGTTAGGGGTTCAGAACTGCATAATGCATTGGTGAGCATTAGTGAGCCTCGATCAAAAGGGCCTTATCAATCATACATTCGTTCCTCCTTTTTTGTTCATATCTTGCGAGCTCGGCTGTGGTGTGTTCTTCTCTCATAAAACATCACCATTTTTATTTTTATGCTTATTTCGGAATTGCCACAATAACGAAATACAAAATCCATGCATTATGTAACACATAGCTTGAGAATGATCTGAAATGCTAGGATGAAAATTACACCCCCCCCCCAAGTAATTATCATTTAAGCATTGCAGGATCGTGTTTAAATCGCAATCACGCGTCAGTGACATCAAATAATGCGGTTTTGGCTTTTGAAGTCATGGTCTATTTAAGTTCGTGATTATATTTTTCCTGTGCGATCAATCCTTTGGATTTCTTTCGTTTTTTTGTTTTAGTTTGCATTATTCTAAGTTTGATTGCTGCCATCAATTTTTGTGTCAGAACCTGAATGAGCGATTGATGTGCGCAAAGGGGAAATGATTGTGATAGTTTAATAGCATCCCAAAAAAATCTGCCCGTCACTTCACTTATTTTTTATTCAAACATACTTCAACCAACAATTATTGCTTCACTTATTTTTTGTAGTTTTTGAATCCCCTTGATATACTATTTTCCCCCTTAGTCAAAAACTTAAAATTTCTCAATAGTAATTTTTTCTGCCAGTTGGATCACTCCATGCCTTGTTTGGGGACCACTTGAGCGGTTCCCGGAATACTGATCAAAAAGTAGGCCTGCCATCTATTTTTTCCACTGTGTGAGTACGTGTAACCAAAAAAAAGAAAATACCCTAGATTGCACACCTAACAGTCCACCCAACTTTAAAAAAAAAAACTATATATCGTCGCAGCACAAACGTTTATGTCCTACTCTTATACTTTACTGCATTTCTATGTTAGCCAGACTTGGCTACTCGTGTGCAAAATAAAACGACAACTAGAGTCGTATATTTCAGAAGTAAGGAATGTGGACAAACACCATTTGCGTCATATATTACTACTATATGTGTATAGTCGAAATTTTAAAGCGCCCAAGTGATGTTATTCGACTCTCCCTTTTATCACAACTTATTTGCACAACTAATTATTAACCTCTTCATTGCACGACTAATTGTTACCTCTTTACTAAACTAACTACATTTTCCTGGTAACATAATTTGGGCAGCTTTACTTTAGAATGGAAGCTAGCATAGCAGCATAACCTACCAAGTGGTTCATTTTCAATCTGGTTACGGTACGCGTTACTCACACGATGGAAAGAGTCATGATGGCTGACAATACTGATAAGCGATGCGTGACTGGACCCCACCTCACACGCCCCCGCTCTTTCCATGTAATTACTGATAATAAAAAACTTCTCCTGGAGGGCAATACGAGGAATAAGAAGGAGGTAATCAAATCGCCCACATGGCTAAACAAGGAGAAGGCAAAATATAGAGAAAAACATGCGAAGCGAAGGCGTTATACAATCGCTCATTGGGGATTATCTTGAGGCTTGGGTGTACTATTTACGGGTTTGGTTATGTCCAATCATCCTTACAATACCCACATTTTTGATTTGGTGGTAGTTTCGGGTCCAAAGCGAGAATTGCAAGCGAAATAATAACACATGTGGTGGTTTAAAAGTTAGGCACGTAGGAGGTATCTCAGAGTATTCGGAGAGGATAAGTTCTATTCCACGTTCCATACATGATATAAGTGCTTAATATGCTTAATACAGTGTTGTTGTTTTTTAATTTTGCGGAGGTTTTTATTTGGTGGTGGTGGTGGTGGTATAGCTATTAGTGTAGCGAGCGTTAACTACGCTCGGCGTCCAACCTTTTTTTGCACCAATCCCATTCTTTAATTATGCCATGATTTATGGTACCGTTTGTGGAGTTTCAGAGAAGTCTACACAGCACTGAGAGAGAGCATGTAGGTTGCCTGAGAGTCTCAAGAACAATGCGAGCGGCTAGGAATGGCTACAGATGCGGCAAGAGTTCTCTGCATCGAGCCCTGTCCACCACGACCAATTTCAACAGTGTAGAGGTTCAACGCCGCTAAACACAGGCTGTCCATCGGTTTAATTAATACATATATTTTTAATATCATGTTTTCAGTATCGACTAACCATCGATTTCAGGTTATTTTGGAAGCAGGTGGGGAGAAGGGGCTACCCTGCCGATGGTATTCCCTCCTCCCAGAAAAGAAAAGAAGCAATGGGTCGACCCCATGATGCGCCTTCAAGATAATAGCCGAGTCTTCCAATAGGTGAGTGCTAAAAAATAAAATAACAAACTAATTCTAGCATAATACATGCATCACAGGGATAATGCGTATATTTTTGTTGTTTCAGTATATTTTAAAGGCAGGTGGGGCGGGCTACCCTGCCGGACATGAAGCAAATAATGTGGCTAATGCCTGATGTACCTTCAAAGATAATAGCCGATTCGTCCAATAGGTTAGTGTTGAAGAAAAATTCTAGCATAATACATGCGTCGTAGGGAATAATGCGTGGGAATAATGCTTATATTTTCAGTATATTTTTACCATGTTTTCAGGTTAATGCATATTTTTTTACCATGTGTTCAGTTTCAGCATGCAGTGTTAAAAATAAATAACATCTTACTGTCACCGCAATCCGGCGTTTCGTGCCCCCAGTTGGCGGGGAAACGTAAACTTTGTTGTTGTTGTTGTCACCGCAATCTATTTCTTTTAACAATGTTTTCATTATCTACTAAGCATCTATTTTGACCTCAGTACAGAGATACGGGGTAGTATAGTGATGGAGACAACAATGACATCTTTCTATCCATTAAATCTTTCATTAGCCTAATAGCATACCTAGCGCTGCGGAGTCTATTACCATCATTTATGTTCATGTTTAAAATATTGGATGTAAGTCGGTTGTGATATAACTATGGACTTCCAAACTTAAATCAGTTACTATGGGTTTATAGACTTGTATGTAGAACGTCATTGAGAAGAAGTAGGTCTATTAATAATTTTTTATATTTTTTCTTTACTCAGGTAATGCGACCTCAGTGCAGACATAGGGGTAAATTGGTCATGGAAAATCAACTCTAAGGATGGTTAACTCGCTGTAAAAGTTCATGACGCAGTTTTTGTCAGCTCACCGGTCAGTATGGTAAGAACACCAAAAGTAGCAACTCCACTGAAGTATTTTTTATGTACGTTTTTTTTTTTCAAGTTATGATGCGACCTCAGTGCAGAGATAGGGGGTAGTATAGTAATGGAGATACAGCAATGACATCTTTATATCCCTTGAATCTCCCAGTAGCCTTATAGCCTGCCTAGCGCTCGGAGTCTATTACTGTCATTTCTGTTAATGTTTAAACGTTTAGATGCAAGTCGGTTGTGATATAACTATGGACTTCCAAACTTCAATCAGTTACTACGGGTTTATACAATTGTGTGTAAAACGTTATTGAGAACAAGTAGGTCTATTAATTATTTTAAATATTTTTCTTTATTCAGGTAATGTGACCTCAGCGCAGACATAGGGGAAGAGTTCCTGACGCATTTCTTGTCAGCTCACCAGTCAGTATGGTAAGAACACCAAAAGTAGTAACTTCACTGAAGTATTTTTTATGTATGTTTTTTTTTTCAAGTTATGATGCGACCTCAGTGCAGAGATAGGGGGTAGTATAGTAATGGAGATACAATATTACAGCATTGACATCTTTTATATCCCTTGAATCTCCCAGTAGCCTAACTAACTGCACCGTTTATTATGCTCTGGTGTTTTAGAGATGTGTCGCCTCGCCCGGATGGTCACTTTAAAATAATGGTCTCTGTATTGGCAATCTACTATATGATCTGCTTACTTAACGACATGATAAGAATGACAGAAGAGTAAGCTAGGCCTATTCTGTTGAGCCACATAGATTTTTTTTCCTATGTCTAATACTTGGGATACCGTACTTCCATGTCATGAAAGTCTGCTTCGTTGTTGAGCTATGTGACACTGCATCTTGGTTAGTAGCCCCCCCCCCCGCCCTTCTTGGCTGCTCGGTAAGCAACGGCGCTGAGCAGTGCAGCCAACCCGCTAGCGATAGGCAGCAACCAGAGCAGATCAATGCTGCAGTTCCCATTCGGATCATACTAATTTAAAGGGTGAGCATTACCCAGTTGATTGACTCAAATTGACTCGTAATCGAGCATGCTTTACGTAAGTTTTTTATAATCAAACTCCCCAAGTTTTATAGTCGAATCTGTGTAAGTAACAGCTCAGGCATCGGATAATGGATATTCACGATGCAAGAGCTCTTCTCGACTCCTTATATCTTATTATTTCATATGACTCTCATATAATAATAATTGTTGTTTCCGTTACAGAGATTACATATTGATTAGAATTGTCAGCAAACCTCACCCTCCCTCCGGGATTGTGACTGGGAGCCGATTGGGAGCCGAAAGTAGCCGGAATACAAGTCCCATGAATCATGGTTAAGGAGACAGGAGGAGTCACACTACCCGAGACGGGACTGGAAGCTGTCACCCATCCAGATCGATCACGCTCGTGAACCCTTAACGTCCAACAACCAGGCTACATGCTCGTCAATGCTGAACCGCCACGGTATGTCAGATTATTGTAAGGAAGCCACATTTTTGTTCAAATACGGTAACTAATACAAAAAACATGGTATGCAAAACAGAATAGTCTTTTGTAACAAAATATCTAGGGACACGTCTTTCCTTTGTGATTATTAACCGCGGAAATATTTTGTGAGAGAACCAGGGGTCCTGAATAATTGTAGAGTTTTGTGGAGTATATTGTCGGCCGGTTCGTAAACGGTTCTTGTCAGCTCACCGGTCAGTAAGAACACTAAAAATAGTAGAGTGACAAATGATTTATACAATATACTTCTGCATTTCGACTTTATTATAACAATTATTAAATGCCATTACAACTTAGGCCATTGGTCTTTAAAACTACAACACTGCTCATCTTGCATATTGTTGGTAGATAAGTCTATAAAATTGCATTGTTTTAACGTTATAAGAGGTTTACTGTAATATTTTCTTTTTCCCCCAGGCATAAAGAGGTTTGACTGTAATATATATAATTATATATACATATATTTTTTTTTCAGGGAGTGCAGCCTCAGCAAAGACATAGGTGTAAATGTGGTTAATGGAGAAACAACTTTAGCTTTTTGAATCTATCAGTGAAGCTTAACCTAGGCCAGGAGAGAATTATTTATTTTCTCTTGCAAAATTCATAGTAAAAATGTTTGTAAAGACTTTGTGCGGGGGAGTCTCCTACGCATTGATGTCATAGAATAAAGATTTCCTCATTGGAGAAATGCAACTTCAAATTCGGTTTAAGATTTGTGCGGAGGATCAAATATACAATACATCAATGCGGTAGACAATCGAAATTAATTTGTTTGGTCACCAGCTGTAACCGCACAAGCTGCTCCCTCCGTGTGTGTTTAAACATAATGCTTTGTATAATAGGTCAATTATTAACAGATATCAAAAATGCCAAACCGCTTTCCTACCTCAGTCATGACCTCTAGTGTGAGGCAAAAATTAGTTAATTGCTAAACATTGCTTGTTCTATTCACCACTCTACTCCTATGGATGCAGATTAACAACTTACTCAAAAATATAATTCAATCCTTCAAACAAACAATTATTCATAATTTACTCAAAAATATAATTCAATCCTTCAAACAAAGAATTATTCATAATTTAACGGATGGATTATGGTAACGTGAGTAGGTGGAATAGATGGGCCGTAGTCCCGGTCAGGAACGTTAGTAGTGGCGGTCAAACCATTGCATGGGTTTAACTGCCTGTCCTAGGACATTAGAAGGGAGTTTGATGTCGAGGCGGGGGTCTTTCCTAAAGTCCTGGAAAAATCTGTCTTGTCTGGTCTTACTCCAATCCCAGTGGACAGACCCGTCCCTGTGGCGGGTCGAGCGAAAGCCAGTACGGTATCGGGTAGCTCACAGTTCCACAAACCTACTCATCCTCGCCATTATCTCCCGTTAATTTTTTAATATATGATTTTTTTTTTAATTTTTTAATTGGGTTTATGGATATGGCTACAGGCGATTCTTTTTGTCCCAGTAATTACTAAAAAAAAAAAGGAAAGGACGTCACATTGTCCCAGTAATTACTAAAAAAAAGGAAACGACGTCACGAACGAGGCCTCAGTTGGCGACGTTGGAATTCGTTCATTAATGTTCGTTCGTTCATTAA
>JAQIUX010000164.1:0-11211 GCA_034696965.1 Lithobius crassipes | reverse complement strand
CGGTCATTGGTGGAAAAATGATTTCTAGCCTACTAGTGGTGGAAAGTTACAGTTGAAAAAGGCCCACCAAACATTCATGAGCTGTAACTCTATAGCCGCACATCTACTATTCTAAAAGAAATAAAACCCTCATTAATTATATTAATTTTCAAATTATTAGACATAGATTTCAAAAGTTTTTCCATTCCTCCCATTTCCATTTTCAAATACCCGTTTCCAACATCTGCATATTTCCACATTTTATTGCGTTCGTGACTTTTGCAACAGCGGAAATTTTCCTCTAACCAGCCACGAATCTCGCACGATAGGTTATCTTGCAGCGTTGAAAAACTTACGTGCAGGCAGGATGACACAACCCCTTCCTTCCTAACGAAAGAGGCAGCAGCATTGTAATTCTAATCTACATAGGGAACGTACCAGAAATTAGTTATGTAGCCTAGCATTTGCATTTAGGTAGGTAGGTGAATTGTTTAGCCACAAAATTAATTAAACAGAAATTTGAACTCTCAAATTTGCTTGAATTTAGCTTTCTTAGCGTTAATAATGCCACTATACGTTTAAAAAAACAACACAATAATTACGCAGGCAGTGCTGTTGTTGAAATTTGGTCATTGGTGGAAAAATAATTTCTACGCATGCAATTTCTTCCTAAAGCGGCAAAGCAAAGAGTTTTGTCTACAGACGGGGGTACGCTCACACCCGAAGTAGCCTAGAAGGCAAAGGTTGTGTGACAGATACAAGGGCCACTTGCTGTTGAAAAACCAACCAGCCGTTTGACAATAGCACGAGCACAGTAGTGAACCAACATTCTGCCACAATAATGATGGGGTGGGTACCTTTTTATTCTAGATATAGGGGTGGGAATGGGGGGGCATACAGAATTGTTAGTTATCTCGTATTTGTCTTTAGGTATTTGTTATTTTCCCCCTCTCAAAATAAAAAGAATTAAGTTGAGCTAAGTAACCTATCAGTTTGCGAGAGGTTTTAGCTTTCTTTATAAAAAACGCCACTTCCATTTCACTAACAATACAGGCACACAAGCTTCAGAATTCGTGGGATAAAAATTCACGTCGTTTCGTTTTACTTTGGCATGGCAAAGACTTTTGTCAGCAGACAAACGATCGAATCAGACTTAGAATACAAGGTAGGTGTAGCCTACTAGGCCTATATTCTAAAAGAAATAAAACCCTCATTAATTATATTAATTTCCAAATTATTAGACATAGATTTCAAAAGTTTTTCCATTCCTCCCATTTCCATTTTCAAATACCCGTTTCCAACACCTGCATATTTCCACATTTTATTGCCTTCGTGACTTTTGCAACAGCGGAAATTTTCTGCTAACCAGCCACGAATCTCGCACGATAGATTATCTTGCAGCCCGAGCCAACAACGGAAATATTACACCACAGCCTGAATCACGCGACTACTAGGCCTAACAGCCAACAGCAGCACGCTAAGACTATCGTGCAGCGTTGTAAAACTTGCGTGCAGGCCAACCCCTTCCAAACGACCGAGGCAGCAGCATTGTAATTCTAATCTATAATACATAGGGAACGTCCCAGAAATTAGTTATGTATTAGCATTTGCATTTAGGTAGGTAGGTAGGTAGGTAAAATTATTGTTTAGCCACAAAAAAAAATAATTAATTAAAAAGAAATTTGAACATGCAGTTTGTTTGGATTTAGCTTTCTTAGCATCAACAATGCCACTATACGTTTAAAAACCAACACAATAATTAGGCAGGCAGTGCTGTTGCGAAATTCGGTCATTGGTGGAAAAATGATTTCTAGCCTACTAGTGGTGGAAAGTTACAGTTGAAAAAGGCCCACCAAACATTCACGAGCTGTAACTCTATAGCCGTACATCTACTATTCTAAAAGAAATAAAACCCTCATTAATTATATTAATTTCCAAATTATTAGACATCGATTTCAAAAGTTTTCCCATTCCCCCCATTTCCATTTTCAAATACCCGTTTCCTACTTCTGCATATTTCCACATTTTATTGCGTTCGTGACTTTTGCAACAGCGGAAATTTTCTTCTAACCAGCCACGAATCTCGCACGAACGAAATTCCAACTGACTGGCTGTAGGCTACACTTTCCAACTGAACGAAAAGCGTCGCTATTGCGAAACATCTCGCTGCCTCGGAAAGCTAATTGTCCCAAACGCTCCCGTGCACTATTGCCCTAGCAACACGGGCAATGTGCATAACCTCCAACTGTCATTGATGCCCATGCTCGCTTCGCGAGGTTCCACGCAGTTGCACGTAGCCTAATCAGTCCCTGGCGCTTGGCCAAGTTTTGTAAGTACAGTATTACAACAGCTAGAAATCCAAGACAGAATAAAACTACGCAACTTTCAAAACATTTTCGATTCCTAATTTCAAATACCCGTTTCCATTTCTTAGGATTTCAACATTTTTGTAGCGTAAATGACTTTGAATTTGCGAATATTTTCTACGTGCAAAGATGCTGGCTTGCCAGCGCCATTGCCTATGCAAATGGGAAAGTACCGGACAGGCGCCATTGGTCCCTTCACGCTTGGCTGATTGATTTACTGCAGCAGGTGGCTGTGCGGGCAATGACGGCCCAATTATCTCTCCCGGGCAAGCTGCAGCCTTAACTTAAACGTCTTGGCTCGAGTAGAGTTTGGAGAAAAAGCGTAATATTGTCAGCATATAGCGATCTGTTCAAACTTAAAATAAATGCGAATATAGGGCGGATGCAGGAGGGTTGCTTGCAGTTGCAAAGCCGACACATGCATGCGCGTTCTAGCCGTAGCACATCTTTGATTACAAACAAAAACAATAAACCAAAACCCTCATTTTCAAATTGGTTAGACATCAATTTCGAAACTTTTTCCATTCCTAATTTCAAATACCCGTTTATAGGTCTTCGGAATTCAACATTTGTGTAGCAGAAATGACTTTGCAGTTGCGAATATTTCTACATGCAACGAACCTAGCTTGACAGAGCCATTGCCTTTAGCGAATGGAAATTTCCAGGGCTTGGCTCTAGGCCAACTTACAGCCGATCGTCCACGCGCAGACTAGCGTAAACTGCTTCGAAGAAATAGATGTACTACAAGCGGTGAAACAGTCAACCCCTCTTCCACACAACGCAGCAGCAGTGGTATTTTACACAGGGGAGTAGGGTGCATCGCAGAATTTGTTATGTATCTAGTCTTCGCATTTAGTTGGTTGTTTACCACACAAAAATTAATAAAAAAAGAAGTCGAACTATCAAAGTCTGCTGGGCTATAATGCTATAGCAACGACACACAACCAATCAACACGTGCAGATGGCTAAATTCGTTGAAAAATCCCCGTAATTAATTTCAGTTGGCCTACAGTTACTAGCCTACTAACTTGGCAAAGAATTTTTGTCATTGGACGGGGATCTGCTTCGTGCTTAAGACCCCAAATACGAGCTAAATGTTGTACGGATGCGAGTGCTGCAGTTGAAAAAAGCCAACACATACACGCGTTCCGGAGGTTCACAAAAGCATACAAGGCTGATTCTCGCCAGTGCTGTGCGTGGAAGCGTGCCGGCGGGGGGCAAACTGGATTTTTCCCTTCTTTCGACCATAGTAGGCTACGAGCATAGCAGTGAACCAACATCTTCCACACGAAAAGGTAGCTTTTTATCCTGCATATGGGGGCATAGAAATTTTTTTTGTTATATCGCATTATTTGTCTTTAGGCAAATTTCTTCCTAACGTGGCAAAGAGTTTTGTCTACAGACGGAGATACGCTCAGACCCGAAGTAGAAGGCAAAGGTTGTGTGACAGATACAAGGGCCACATGCAGTTGAAAAACCAACCAGCGTTGACGATAGCACGAGCACAGCAGTGAACCAACATTCTGCCACATGATGGGGTGGGAATTCTACATAGCCTATAGGGGTGGGAATGGAGGCACACAGAATTGTTGGTTATCTGGCATTTGTCTTTAGGTATTTGTTATATTTTTCCCCCTCTCAAAATAAAAAGAATTAAGTTGAGCTACGTAACCTATCAGTTCGCTAGAGGTTTTGGCTTTCTTTATAAAAACGACACTTTCATTTTCACTAACATTACACGCAACACAAGAAGTAAAAAGCCGCTTTCCCCCATCGCCGGGAGGATTCTCGCACAGCACTAACGAGAATTAGCCTTTGTCTGGTTTGTGAACCTGCAGAACGCGTGCATGCGTTGGCGTTCAACTGCAGCCATTGCATCCGTTTGTATTTTAAGCCTGAGCAGATTTAAGTCTAAATCTACTGACAAAACTCTTTGCCAAGTACAAAATTACAGGATTTTTTCCACGAATTCTGCTGTCTGTAGCCTAGATGTTGGTTGTAATATGCATGTTCCTCGCTAACACATAACTGATATCAACTTCTTTTTATTTGATGGGAACTTTATAGGATATAAATGGTATGGTAACAATCCATATCCCCGATTAACTTGCCTCCTCGAGTCAAAGTATGACTATCTTCGAAGCTCAAACAATCAGTCTATACACCTATGTAACAGAGTTTTTTGTGAAGCTCGCAAGACTTTAAAGAACCATTTCCCGGCTGGGATCCCAATCCGCAACTGCCACAGACATCCAACGTATTTCTTGGGCCACATTTTCACCATTGTGCCGTTAGAAAAAGGGGGCTTCACAGCCCTGTGGCATTACAGAATCTGTCATCTTCCGCGTCGACAAAAGCTTATACAATTCCGGAATTATGCCGACTTGTTCTCCAGCCATCACAGTCAGTGTCACAAAGCCAATAACTCGGGTTCTCATCCACGACATATTTCAATAACTAAGGGCACTAAACTTAAGAGTCAATAAATAGAAATAAACGAAGCGCAACAACGAAATAATAGATAGTGGAGTAGCCAGTGGAGTAGTGACCGTGATGGTAAAGGCGTCTTGGTATGATCCGAGGTTCGGACTGTCGCCGTTTTGAATCCCGGTCATGTCACTGCAATGAAGTGTGAGTGCAGGAAATAACATACAGAATTCGTTATTATTTTGCTTTATTATTTCGCTGTTGTGCTTTGATCATTTCTCTTTATTGATTTCATTTACTGCGATTCATTGTTTGGTTATAAACTTCAAGTGTAAATGTTTTAAGTTCAAGCTCGCACAAAATAATGTCAGAGGTGGGAATGGATTCAGACTGAATAGTAAGAAAAACGGTTTATTAGACGTAACACGCCTTCGGGCGTAACTTTGAAACACAAGAGTGAGATAGACCTACCACAACCCGTGGTAACACAACACTAACGCTGTTGCAAACGCAAATTCAAAAGCAACTTACGACTTCTATTCGCCATCCACCGAACAGGTACTCGGACCCCCGAGATATCGGCAGGTCCGCCATTGCTTCATCCTTCAACTAACAATACTGCCAACCGATAACTACCAACAATGATACACTCGCTGTAAACGTAAGCCGTAATGTTCACGCTCAGCAACAATCCACGCGTGACAAATAAGATTATTAGTTTTTCAAATTACATAAGAATTTAATACGGAAATCAGAGCAATTACAATTAGACTGAGTGTTGGATTTATTTGATTTTTATTTTTACCTTTGTTGTTGTTGTTGTTGGGAGGCCAAACCCTTAAGTTCGCAGAAACTCGTTGCGCTTGTGAAGCAGAATTGGATTTTTATTCTTCCAATTTTGAACCCTTCGGGTGTAATTTTGAGGTGGGGGTGTAATTCTTCAGGGGGGGGGGGCAAACCGGAGAACCCGGAGGAAACCCTCCAATCATTGCTGGGAACCGAAAGTCGCCCTGAATAAATCCCATGGTTGATAAGTAGGGGGTAGTCTCTCACACTACCCGAGACAGGACTGGAGGCTGCCACCCATCCAGTTATTAATCACGCTCGTAGGCCCTTAACTTCCAGCAACCAGGCTAGTGCTCTTTATCACTGAGCCGCCACGACCACAATGTTGAAAGTTAATAGCTGTGGTCAGTATATTTAAACCAACTTTTATGCCTGTACAGTTAAGCTGTCCTATAATATGCAACTTGCTGTTTGTTGCCAAATACTTTAGATATATTTCATAACTTCAAACGCAGTAACTGCACCGAATAGACCTAGCTCTCTAGAAAGTTAAGACCAGACGTTTGACTCAGAACATTTGTAAATATCTGCTTGGTTAGTACAAAACACAGAATGGTTACACTTCATGTTCTTGTTCATTGTTCATGTAGGGAACTCAAATAATAATAATAATAATAATAATAATGTACCATTATTCGTGTCATCAGTTTGTTTTTCAAGCTTTTTCAATAGGGGGAAAGAGCACTAAACGTTTTCCTTCACTAAAAACTACTCGAATCTTCCTAATAATTCGCCACATAAACGCTGCTGTTAGATTTGAGGTAGTCCTATTGTGTCGGCCATTTTTTATCTTTCTGGCCAGTGACTTGCTTGCGGCTCCAAACCAAGATGTTTCATTTGACTTTCTTACTTACTTCGTAATGAGTTGTAACCAATCTAAGGCCCAACCAATAATAGAGTCGGCTCTTACATCTTTTTCGGCTACTGACGGACTAGTTCAAAAGAACCTAGCCTACACTATTTTTTTTAGTAAAAATGTAATTAACCGCCTTAATTAAACATCGATAAATACAAGACAGAGAAGCTGTCTGACTTAACATTTTCTTCTTGTAGGCCTAGGTCTACTCCATGGCTTTTTTCTGCGGCATTTGTCCGTGTTCCACGTTTTTTCTCTCAACTCTCTCTCTGTCTCTATACAAGCCACGACGTTAACCCTAACTGCGTTGGCTCAAAGAAAATAATACTCGCGCAGAAAAACTCCAGACTCTTAATATGAACAACAGCTAAATCCCATTATCCCTGTGACAACCCCTACAAAGGAAGAAGCAGAATCGCAGGGCGGGCCTGCCTACCTGCCTCCCTTGCGCTAAACACTAAAAACCACTGAAGAAGAAGAAGAAGCTTTCTTCAGCTATTTTATCGCTACGAACAAACCATGATTGTTTACTATAGTCAAGATTGGGTTAGCAACATTGCTTAATGCTTTGATTGTGGACGCAGTAGCTAGAAGGATTGGGTTAGATTCTATTAGTATACATTTTTTAAGCATGTTTAAAACTTGGGTAAGCAAGATATCGATTGGGTCATGCTTCCTTTTTCCCGCTAGGAACTAGCAACCATTTTTACTAGGTACACTATACATCGTATAATCCTCTCAAGATAATCCCACATACTCGTATAAAGGGGGTATAGTCCTTTGGTTACTATTTTACCAGAAGGGTTTACACGATAATCGGACATGCCTCAAAGGAGCGCTGGAATCACAGATTTTTTTCCTATTTTCCTTTATTTTTTTAGGGTTTATGGGGGTGTGAGGGTCGATGAGGTATGCGAGATATGATGCATGAAGTAGGGATTATGATGTAGGAGGAGATGGTGGGTGGTCACTGGTCAAATAAGACATGTTCTTCCCTACAGTGAAAGCAACAAAACTCGATACATAATTTCAGTATGCTTTTACTGTTGAATAAAGCTTTACAAGCTGTGCAAGAATAGAAGTAACTTCATCGGTTTATCTCTTCCCAGTTCCTTATTCGTTTGACATTCGTTACTTATTCGTTTGAACGGTATGGTTCCCATACGCGGCCGAATGTCGAATAGGGAACCGGGAATAAGTAACCAACTTGACACTGCTTATTGGAGCAGTGTATGGGAGTGATGGTAATGATGGGTATGGTAAAGACGATTTTACATTTAACGCGCAAGATATCCGCTATAGGACAATAACATTGATCGTTCGTGTGTAAAATTGTAAACTATTACATATTTGCTACAAACGACCAGTATCACAACACCGTTATTGTTATTTAGCAAATATTGACATCAAGTACGGTAATGATGGCACGTGTGAAACGAACTACCTATATGTTGCCTATCGCGACATGCTGCGGTCGGATGGCGCGCATTAAACAATAGCAAAATGTTGTCAATGAAGTAACTAGATGCCAGTAACTACTTGCAACACCGCTGAGCGATTATAGTTGCATCTGGTGGTGAGGAAGTAAGGGTAAACTATGGTTATGGTAATGATGCCCATATATCAGTGACAGTCATACAAGCGCTTACCATAATTGTAGATTAGGCCAAAGAGGTTTTAATTTACGTTAAGTGCACATGCAAATGTTCAAAGTTAATTATTCATTAATTAAATTATTCCAAAAAATTATTTTTTTTAGCATGTTATACCAAACATGAAACTTTAAATTTGTGACAGGTTATGGTAATGACGATTCAGGGCTTAAAATTGCTGCAGAAAATAAATATCATGTTATTTAAAGTTCCTTTCTAGTTTATATGGCCAGTTTTATACACAACAGGCCACCTGATGCATAAAAAAAAAACACCTTGCTTTAATTTTACAAGATAAAGCTCTATGACAAGATTTTTCCCGTTCGCAGAGAATGGCCCATGTGTTTTTAATAACACTGGCAGCGATTGTTGTATTCAACCTAAGATGCAACGCACCAACCAACAGAGATAATGGCTAGCACGATTACACAATGTATTTAAATCTGGCTGAATAAGGCTAACTTACTGGTCGCTCCATCGCTAGCTTGGTCTGGCCACTTTAATTGCCGTACAAACACCCAGCAGCTATTGTCATCCTTGATTGCTTAAAGCTCTACCAGCTGCGCG
Organism: Lithobius crassipes; assembly: GCA_034696965.1. Lineage (NCBI taxonomy): Eukaryota > Metazoa > Arthropoda > Chilopoda > Lithobiomorpha > Lithobiidae > Lithobius > Lithobius crassipes. Next base: position 2,518 of record JAQIUX010000164.1, on the reverse strand, counting down.
TATTTGTCAATCATTGGGGAATGACCAAATGTTGGTCTGTCAGACTGGAGCGTATAAGTTGCAATGGAGAGAATTTGAGCCTGCACGTTGTGTGTGTGCCTAACTGAATGATGTAGAATGTAGAAATGTATTTAAAAATAACGCGTTGTCATTCTGTAAAACGAAAATAACAAGTACAACCCAGACAGAATAAACCGTGCAGATACTGCAGAGCTCAACATTAGATAGTTTTTAAAAATTAATAACTTTTTGTGTTGGAACTGTTCTTGTTGGAACTGTTCTTTACCACGTTCCAGCAATATGAAGTCACAAAGTATACATAGGCTAAATACTAGAGTGTTTGTGCTGATCCGCATTTTTCTTTCTTTCTTTCTTGCTCTACATTACAATCTTTTTAAAAAAATACTTGATTAATAATATTGCCGTTAATCCGTAAGTCATGAGCATAGTTTCATAAAATGTAAAGTATGAAGGTCCATCCATTACATTATTTTGCTCAGTATAGAAAAAAAAATATTTCAAAATGTCTGGCAGGTTAGATCGAGGACTAAAACAAAACTCTCATTAACTGACTATTATAATGAACATGTCTACTGGCAGTGTTGTTTGAACAAAGCCCCCACATAAAAAGCTAAATGTAATTCCCACACATGTAATTATGTCATTTTTCTGCAAGTTAGTTAGTACATGCGAGTGTATTTATCCTCTTGTTGCACCAGTTTTGACAATGATCCTCCTACTGCACAAGCTGGATGGACAATTACTAGTTCCAAGTGCAGTTATATTGAGATAAAATGAATTTTGTAGGTTATTAACGTTGGGGCAGACCCTACTGTTCATTTAACTAAAAACGAAAGTCAATCAAAATAAAAAAAGTAAGAAAATAATAGGAAAAACTAGGTGTTCAGCTTTCAAAATGACTTACACATCGGGGATTCAGGAACTATATCGGTACAAAATTGTGGTATCCACCGCCTCTTATCTCGCGTGAATAACGTGCGAGTCACCAAAGTTGTAGAGCGGGAAGGTATAGCTCTTCGTCGGATAGTTATACAACTGCTCTTCTGCATGGTATCTCCCCGGTCGTAAAGGGGAGGAGGGAGTTCCAACAGGACTAGCATAACAGTCCAAATAGGTTGCCGACCAAAAGCAAAAATTCACTCGAGGTATTTTGCTGTCATTTTTGGGGGGGGGTATTTCGCTTTTTATCACAGCTAAACGGTTGAACTTGGGGGAAGGTTAGGACAGAAGATGTGATGGGCAAAAGAAACTCGTTTGTGTTTCAAGGATTTTCATTTGCGTTCTATCTGCTCTCTCCCAGGTCACAGTTTTGATCTCTTAGAAAAAAACATTGCAGAAACTAATGAAAATATATTCGGTCAATTTGTTTGTTCTAAATTGCTTACAGAAGCCCCTTGCAGCTTTGCTTGCAGTACTTTTTCTGTTGCACTGGCGTTGCTTTGATTTGGTTGCATGATTCCAACACATTCCTATATTTCTCTATAATTATTATTTGAAAATGAATAAAAAAAAAGACATTCCCGTTCCACTACAGTACTGTACTTATTTTGTTCACAACAATAAATATCAAAATAAACAAGAGAATTTTTTTTCCCACTTCTAGCTTGCATTGATGCCGGATAACTCATTAAGAAACAAAAAAAAATTCATTCCTGTGTCTGATATTTCATAGCCCATTACCCATTCTCTGGATAAAGTTCCCACACAGATGCTATTGTTCCTGAGTGCGCCCTTGTCAAAAATATGATTCCCCCCCCCGTTCTTCGGATGGGACTTCTTGTAAGTTTGCATCGAACTATGTGGCCACTCCAAATTCATGCATAATCCCGCCTAGGATCCATGGTTAGATTGAGGACTAATCTGCTGGTAGTGTTGTGTGGAACAAAGCCAGCACACATAATGCCCAATGAAAAATGTGACTCACACTATATCGTTAGGTTATTAGTAACCATTGTTGTGTGGAAATGCATGTTAATGCATGTTAACATAAATCAACGAAATGTTGGAATTTAGCCTTGTCGGAGACTTGCGCTCTGATGTAGATGTACGGTATAGGCCATTGATATTTCGTAATTTCTCTCCGGTAGTTGGTCATGCATCCGCAATGTATCGGCCTACAGAATTTCGTTTAACTTTTCTGTTCAGTGAACAGCCACTGTCGCTCGAAAAAGGATGTGTGTCCTAACATATACATAAAAAAAAATCACTAGCTGGTGCTCTTTTCAAATTCGTGGTTACCATACAAGAAGCAGTAAAATGTATTGATTGCCATTTGTAGCTTTTTTTCTGTTAACCCCTCGATTGTTAGAGATGGGATCCGCGTTAAGGCGGAGTGATAGAGTTCCATCTGCAAATTTGAGGTCCTGGAATACACTCTATTATCAGTAAGGGCAGTAGCCCTTACTAGTACGGTTTGACCTTAGCCCTTACTAGTAAGGTTTGACCTTAGTCTCCCATGTTAAAGCTGAAATTTCGATCTTTAATAACTTCGCCGTCT
>JAQIUX010000163.1:0-11233 GCA_034696965.1 Lithobius crassipes | reverse complement strand
TCGCATTTGTTTAGACACAATTCAAAAAAGTGAACTCGTGAGTGAGCAATACTGATCAAGGGGTCAATCAGAAACACCAAAGTACTTCTGGATACGGATTGTTTCCTGCTTCATGTCAACAGCAATAAATTTTAGTTTGAGCAGTAATTTATTTATATGGGGAGGTATGTTCCTTGATCTGGGATCTAACTTTACTGGATTTTGTCACGTGCGCTGTAAACCTGTTGATTTACACGCCTATAACTCCGTGGTGGTGAGGGCAACCCACCATCGCCAAGAGGGTGCGGCTGTGTCAGTGACAAGGAAAAAACGTGGAAGAAATAAGCATAAGCATGATGCTAATCATTACGTTGCTATCATACCCGTGAAGTGTTGGGCTAAAGGCGCAACGTTTTTCGTAACCGACTTTTAAATTTTATTATTGAATATACCACGAACTGATGCTCGGAGGACGCGATACAAGCTTTTTTTTTAAGTTTGACTTCATTATTATAAACATGGGCTAAAATGTACTTTGCCACGTACTGTGTATTAGTCGTCACTCGTATTTGTTCGTGTTCTGTTTGTCATAATAAATTCGCTGGCTTGATTTGATCCCTTACCCTGGACCTAATAGTTCCGAAAAACTTAAAGCGTAGACTAGGTACCGGGTTTAAACTCTTGGAGAGTCCCATTTGATATACGGAGGAATTCTGGAATATTTTCGTAAATCACAAATAGCGGTAAAGCATACGTGATTAATAGAAACAAAAAGCACAACTGAGAAAAAAAAGCACAACTGAGAAAAAAAAGCACAACAGAGAGAACACTAACGAAAGTATCTCCAATAAAACGCCAAGTGCAGAAAAATTTCGGAAAGTAATTTTATACATCTCCGACACTTTAAGGGACTTGAAGGAGGGCAAAAGCACAGTAAGAATGTCCAAAATTAAGACTCATGGCCATCGAGAAAGGAGTTAACAAAGACCGGCGGCCAAAGTATTTATGTGTGTGTGATGGATGGACGAGTGTATGGGGATGAATGGATGGAGTTACTTTGTACATTTAGAATCCACTAACAACGAAAAGATCACGTTCAGGGAATAGTTAAAACTAGCGGACAGACTTTATTTTACTTTAAAATTATCTCTCCTCTTGTTTTTTTTTTTATATATTGCGTACGCCTTTAGGTAGAATTTGAAATTAATATTTATGCGTTATTATCGTCCGTGGGGTCGCCCACCTGCGATGGTCGGATTTTACTCTCTATACGAAGAGGTCGCCCTGCGGCTAGGAGAAGATTGTCAATTGTTATATCTTACGTTTATATTGTATCGTTTTACGGACGTAATGTCCGGCGCCTCTGCGCAGGTGCAGAGCTGTGTTGTAAAGGCCTGGTCCGGTGGAATGGTGGTTTTCTCCGATCCTTCCACCCGGACGGACGTCCACCGGCCAGGCATAGATTATACCACGAATAAAACCAAGTGAGTTAAATATGAGTTCGAGCTTTATTCCACCTGCAATAGGCGAGCAACCTTACCATCCTCACTGAACCAACTGTGGCGCAGGAGGTCTCAGCCTTCATCCTTAGAGTGAGCTCGTCCCTACACGTTTAGCTGCCATTGCGCAACCATTGGGAATCAATACTAAAATTAATTCAGTACGAAAATTGCGTTGTTGCAAACCTGCAACTGTATAAGCGACGAATCCCTATTTCAAGAACAACTGTTGGTTATGAACAGTTGGTTTTAACCTGCACGTCAGCTGACCACATGAAACAAAAGGCACATGACAAAGCTTTTCGCAACATTCAGGCAGGGCCGTAGTTCGTATCACATCACAATAAATTTGGAAAAGCGAGGACCTATATGGATATGAATGTCAACAGCGGCTGACATCTTAGGTAAATCGCGAAATTCTGATTTTTCCTCTTAGGTAAATCGCACAAGCAAGTTCATATCCCATCGCATTAGAATTGAAAGGATCTATATGGATATGAATGTTAACAGCAGCTGACTGTTGGAATTGGCAGTGCATCCAGCAGTTTAGTTTATTAGAATAGTTTATTAGCCTATTAGAATAGTTTATTAGCCTACTTGTATTAAAAGTATTTATGCGAAATTCTGATTTTTCATCTTAGGTAAATCGCACAAGCAAGTTCATATCCCATCACATTAGAATTGAAAAAACGAGTACCTATATGGATATGAATATCAACAGCGGCTTTGGCTTGGTGAAGCCAGTTTAGTTTAATTAGAATAGTTTATTACTTGTATTAACGTATTTATGCGAAATTCTGATTCTTCTGATTTCTTTTAGTTATGATGAAAATCGTTTGTATCGTTTGGGCAAACTGGTTAAATAATATGACACCGTGCACTGCAAACCACCTTATAACTAATTGAATAAATAACCATTCCAAACACAATTATTTATTTCTGCAAATCTAATACCAACTGATCGTAACACGAAACACGGAGCTCACTTTAAGGCGAGACCTACTTCCATGTGTTTGGGAACATCAGATATAGAACTCGTAACTCTCGAGATTGTCTAGACAAAGTGGTCAAAGAGCTACAGGAGGCTGAAAGAGCTACAAAGCTACAAAGAGCTACTACAAAGAAGAGCACAAAGGCTGAAAGAGCTATATACTGGACGCCTTTTACGAGTTTCAGAATTAGAATTTCCATTCGACTGGTTTGGTATTCGACTAGTGTGATGGTCCATGACATACTAAAATAAATAATCCAACATAAGTAATTCCATTTGTTTCGGTTTCATCAAAGGGCACAACTATTAAAAATAACCAAAGCATTAGTCGGCGTTATTATGGGTAAAGATGGGAGTGAGTTACAACTTGGTGGAATAACACAAAATATCACCATAAGTGGTGACGAAAAACACTTCGGAGAGATGGGAACGTGAGATACCCGTTCATGGCGGTGAAAACGCGCAGAAACGCGGAAATATAAATATCTTCTTTTAGGTTAAAGACCGCGTGTTCGAATAGGCGCGACAGAAGGCAAGTATGAAAATCAGCACAGAAGTACCAACCAGCAATGAAAAGTCAAAAACCAGAAAGAGACCGCATCGTTGACATTGAGTACGAGGTAAGTATAGGAAGCATTATGGAATAAGTAAGGCCAATGCAAATATCGCCATAAGTGGTGATGAAAAAGTCGTACGGAGCACGGGAAGGTAAGGTATATAAACCCGTTCATTTAGATAAAAAAAACTAAGAAATGCTGCGCCAACAGCTGGTTGAGGTGGTAATGGAAAAACTTACTTGTCCTACTGGAAAGTTAAATATATTACGAATTAAAGTTTATATAGCATCGGAAGTATAGGAAGCATTATGGAATAAGAATAATACAAATATTGTTATAATTTAGTGGTGATGAAAAAATTACGAAGGACGGGAAGGTGAAGTATACAAACCCGTTTATTTAGATAACAAAAACTAAGAAATGCAGCGCCAACAGCTGGTTGAGGTGGTAATGGAAAAACTTATCCTACCGGACTGGAAGTTAAATATGTTACGAATTAAAGACTATAGTATAGCATCGTTGACTTTTGAGTACGAAGTATAGGAAGCATTATGGAATAAGACTAATACGAATATCGCCATAAGTAATGTTGAAAAAATTATACGGAGGACGGGAAAGTCAGGTATATAAACCCGTTTGTGTTAATAAAAAAACTGAAGAAATGCTGCGCCAACAACTCGTTGAAGAGGTAATGAAAAAAAATTACTTAGTCCTACTGGAAAGTTAAATATATTACGAATTAAAGACTATATAGCATCGTTAACATTGAGTATGAAGTATAGGAAGCATTATGGAATTAGTAAGACTCCTACGAATATCGCCATAACTGGTGATGAAAAAATTATACGTAGGACGGATGAGGTACCGTATTAACAAATGCTGCGACAACAGCTGGTTAAGGTAATGAAAAAATTTACTTGGTCCTATCGGAAAGTTACCAATTAAAGACTATATCGATTATTTTGGGTTAAACTACGTGTATTCGATTTAGCCCGACAAATCAAGGAACGACGATCCACGTTAGTGCATTAGAAAATGTTAGAAGTGGCGATTCGTACCGGTAAATACGAGGACAGACGGCATAAACCCATTAAGTATTTACAGCAATGCTAAGCCAAATAATTATTCGCATTTGTTTAGACTAAATTCAAAAAAGTGAACTCTGGAGTGAGCAATACTGATCAAGGGGTCAATCAGAAACACCAAGTACTTCTGGATACGGATTGTTTCCTGCCTCACGTCAACAGCAAATTGTAGCAAGGCGTCACGGAAAACTCTTTTAAGCTGAACTATATAACGATGCAGTTTGGCCAGTCATATTTATGTATTTTATACTTTTCCCATTAGGGCCTATATTCATGGTTTTATTTAGGAGAAACTGCGTATTAAATCAAGGCGAAAAGATAACCCAATAAATTATAGTTGGTCGTTTGATTTATAAGCTAACATGACCGTTAATATAATGGTTTAATGTCCCCCCCCCCACTCGCAACTCTTATCCACCTTAGTTCCTTAGTTCCCTCCTTAGCTGCGCCACTGTCCATGAGGCCCTGCCAGAGCGATTTAAATCGCCATCAATTGATGCAAATGTTCAATGCAGTGCACGCTAATTTTACTTCGCACTGAATGTAGGGTTGTTCGGTCGAGGTTACACATTGCGGCATTGTGGCATTGCGGTTGTGGCATTGTGGCAAATGGACAAACCCGAATATTCGGATTATGGAGGAGATGGCCATTTGGAGTAGTTTTTTTTCATTACGACCTATTATTAGACTGCGAATTTTTAGCCGTTTATATGTACTAAGCCGATGATTTAATTTGACCCAGTGAAATATGCTGATCATTCATGATTTAGATTATGATGGCAGACACTGTTACCAAAACTTATTGAGATGCAATAAATGCGTTCGGCGCATATAGCCTACCCTGCTTTATTAGCGGATTTATTGTTGTTATTATAATTTATTAGCAGTGCTATTGAATGTAATGAGCTATTGTTTGACAAGCGCTAGTCAACTTTTTTAATTTTTCAGGTGCATCCCTGCGAAAACTTTTAATCAAGTCCACAACGGCTACCAAGCCATTCTGAAGGTATATAGGCCTACTGAAATTATAGTGTTATGCTTCAACCGTGTACGTTTTCAATTCCAGATTATTTTGGTTATTATTTTATATTTTATTGATTATTATATAATTTATTAGCAGTGCTATTGAAATATAACGGGGCTATTGTTTGACAAGCGCTAGTCAACTTTTCAATTTTTCAGATGCATCCCTGCGAACTATGTACGACCAAGTCTACAACCGCTAACAGAACCGAGCCATTCTGAATGTATATACTGAAATTATAGTGTTATGCTTCAACCATGTACGTTTTTTTATTTCCAGAAAGGAATTCTTCCCATATTGTCTTTTAGTATTTACGTATAGTCCAGGAAATAACCAAAAAAAAAAACGCCCAAACTAGGCTATACCAAGCTGACCGTTCTGTCAGTAGCATGAACTCGTCCATTGACTTGTAGTATGGGATAAGGATTAACTGCTGAGCAGGCCCCATTTACTCATTGACGTGGGGGAATTTTTGGTTACCCACGGTCAAAGGAGACGAGTATCACGATGTTTTTGGAAACCTGAGACTGAGGAACCCTACACTCGAAATAGTGCCTGAAGCCAACGACGCGTTATTGGACACAGTCAGTGAGAAAAACAATGTCATTATCATTATCATGAAAAAATTATACGTAGGACGGGTGATGTATTATTAACCCGTTTATGTTGGTTAAAAAACTAACAAATGCTGCGACAACAGCTGGTTGAGGTAATGAAAAAAATTACTCGGTCCTATCGGAAAGTTACCAATTAAAGACTATATTGATTATTTTGGGTTAAACTACGTGTATTCGATTTAGCCCGACAAGTCAAGGAACGACGATCCAAGTTAGTGCAGAAGCAAATGCTAGAAGTGGCTATTCGTACCGGTAAATACGAGGACAGACGGCATAAACCCATATAATTATTCGCATTTGTTTAGACACAATTCAAAAAAGTGAACTCGTGAGTGAGCAATACTGATCAAGGGGTCAATCAGAAACACAAGTACTTCTGGATACGGATTGTTTCCTGCCTCAAGTCAACAGCAAATTGTAGCAAGGCGTCACGGAAAACGCTTTTAACGGATGCAGAATTTATATATTTTATACTTTTCCCATTAGGGTCTATACTCATGGTTTTATTTAGGAGAAACTGCGTATTAAATCAAGGCGAAAACATAACCCAATAAATTATAGTTGGTTGTTTGATTTATAAGCTAACATGACCGTTAATATAATGGTTTAGTGTCCCCCCCCCCACCCACAACTCTTTACACGATGTTTCTTCACTTATAGTAAGCCCAACCCCCATTTAACAGTCTTCCGTGTGTTCCTTTCACGTAGACCTCTAGTTTCCCTCTTTTTCTTTGGAGGGGAATTAGGCTATTGTAGAGAGGGTTTCTGGAGACCAGGAGCCGCCTGGCAGATGAATGCGATTGACGGGTTGGGCAAGGAGGCAATAGGATTGTTTTTTACTAATACTGATGATGGTGATGCTTAACTAAACTTTTTTTTACGTCGTCCTTGCTCAAACTTCCAGAAGTCATTTTGAGTACAACAGAACAATCCGAAAACCAGAAAAAAATTACATATCGGATTATGTTGTGGGTCCTCTAATGGGCCCAGGAAGGGCGTATTGCCTACATTGAGTACGAAGTATAGGAAGCATTATGGAGTAAGTGTTGAGGTATATTAACCCGTTTATGGTGGTTAAACTAAGAAATGCTGCGTCAACCGCTGGTTGAGGAGATTTTCGGTCATATCGGAAAGCTTAAAATATTACGAATATAAGACTATATTATATAATTGATTTTAGGTGAAACAAGGGTGGTTTTAACCGCGTGCACTGCTGTTTTGGGGTTGTGAGCTTGCCTCGGTTAACTGGAGGTAAACTAGTAAATACTAACTGCTACAATAAGGCGAAAAACTTAAAAATTTCGAATTAAACCAGAAGCATGCGAATCGGAGCTTTAAAACTAATGAACTAACCGATGCAAATAGGAACGCCAATAAGTAACCCCAAAATTTTAAAACTAATTATGTAAAGGCAAATGGCGGTAGAAATTTTATTGATCCAGAAGAGCGGTGCGAATCGTGAGATAAAGGAAATAAATTTGAGCTCTTAATAAATTCCCCCAAGGCAAACAAACAAGTTATATTTTAAATTGGGTAAAATACACAAAGCTAGTCGGTAAAAACGCAGTGTGCACTATTTGTGAGGGTACGAGCGCTTACCTTGTCAGCTTGAACAGCTGGAGGTAAACTGGGTAAACACAGGGGTTCCTGTAATTGTGAGGAAAAAATTTGAACCTTGCACAATGAAGGCAAATGACGCCAGATATTTATTAACCAAACCAGAAGAGCGGTAGCGACTAGAACAGTTTTAGATCATGTGTTTTTACCACTTATAAAAATGGTACTAATTACTTAGACATGGAAGTCGAAATGGACGTCTCGACGTCCATTGAAACGAAGGGGGAAGAAACCACATGCCGAGTTGTCACCACCACCACGCTAAAGCGAATCGGAGACCAAACTCCCAAGAAAGATTTTAAAGTAAATTAAATATGCGTTAAGGTATATTTCATGCTTGAACCGCCCCTAATAGTGTATATCGTTTTAAATGATCTGTTTGAATTATTACTTTTCTTAACTTCTTGTAATGATTACATTTCTGGTTTAACCTCAACTCGCATGTAAATGATGCAGAACGTTTATAATGGATTTTCTCACACTTTTAGCTTGGCAAGCATCTTTAGTTGTTACGCTGACTGAAAAGTGCGCATTTTGCTTAAATGGCGTATTGTCTTATTTTTGTCTTTTTTAATCGGCGTAGTAGTCGGCGTATTCCTCCCAGTTCGTCAGAGAACAGTGAAAGAGACGGTAAAAGACAATAAGAACGCCGTTGTGTTTCTTTAAAGTTTTACGTTGCGAAATATAGTCCTACTCTGAAAATTTAAAAATTAACAATCATGAAACAATTAATTGAGATAGGCCTGGTCAATCTGAGAAACAGCCCCAAGTACTTTAATACTGGAAAACTCGTCAGGCGGATGCAATTTAGCTATTTATATTTATATATTTGTGTAATTATATTATACTTCGAATTGGCACGACAGGTAAAAGAACAGAAGCGATTTACAAAAGGTCAAGCAAATTATAGGAAGTTGCAATTCGCTGGTCAATCTGAGAAACCGCCCTTAGTACTTTTAATACTGGAAAACTCGCAGGCAACAGTAAATTGTAGTGAGTCGTCAAGGGAAACTCCTCAACCACACCTGGGATACAATTTAGCCATTTATATTTATATACTTGTGTAATTATATTATACTTCGAATTGGCACGACTGGTAAAAGAACATAGAAGCGATTTACAAAAGGTCAAGCAAATTTTAGGAAGTTGCAATTCGCTGGTCAATCTGAGAAACCGTCCCTAGTACTTTTAATACTGGAAAACTCCTCAACCACACCTGGGATACAATTTAGCCATTTATATTTATACTTGTGTAATTATATTATACTAATTCGAATTGGCACGACAGGTAAAAGAACAGATGCGATTTACAAAAGGTCAAGCAAATTTTAGAAGTTAATTCGCTGCAGAAAGTACGAAGATGTAGAAGCACGGACCAGTTTAAATTACAAGTGTGGTTATGTAAAAAGAATATAGCTGTTCACTATTCTCTCATTTACGTTTATATTTTAAGAGTTGCTGAATATAAAGCTGAGGCTTGAAGTACGGTATTTAAGGCTGTAAATATCAGTTTAGTAATTAAGCTTGTGCATGCAATAAATGTCCCAAACAGAGATAATGGATGAAATTGATGAATTGTTTGGAAAGGCAAGGCAGGAACAACGTAGTTTACAAAATGACAAAATGTTTCAATCAATAAGTTTCCGGATTAAAGAGGTGAAAGGTATCGCATACACTGCGTATGAAGTAACACCACCACAACACCATAAAGCGGGGACGAACAAATTAAAGCAGTGCAAGAGGAAATGAATACCCATACAAATATTCAAAGAAGCGGAAACGAAGCAATTATAAGAAATGGTGGGAAGATTCGTTACATTAATTAACCCTTTCACGCCAGAAAAGAGCACAAATATGATTTGTATGGACGGCAAAGAATAATGCTAGTTGTCATTTCTGTGCCAAGTGATTTCGCTGCAGCAATTACCAGTCTTCAAATGTGTGAAGAAAGCCAGGGAGATTTGGGATGCGCTGCAAGCCCGTCACGCCTCGACCGACGAGACCCGCCAAATAAAGCAGTTCAGAGCCCTGTCACGACTACGATAGGAACCGCACGTGATTCTGGAACGGACTTTCGAGTTGCAGTGGCCGGAACGTGACCGACTGCGAGTTTGTGTTTTGGGTTAGATGGTGTTACGAAATCAGAGTATGGCACAATAAAGGCACAGTAAAGGACATTATGAAGAGCACCCCTGACTTGACTTTGAATAAACTGGAATAGGCTGGCCGAAGTGGGTTGACACCATGCAATAAGAACTACACACGATAAAGTTGCAAAAGGTGTGGGAAGTTGTACTAGACCCTTTTAAGTAGTTTCAGGATGGTCAATCTGAGAAACAGAACCAAGTACTTTTAAAAGTATCTGTGACATGTGACTTGTTGCCATTGGAAAACTCGCAGGCAACAGTAAACTGTAGTGAGTCGTCAGGGGAAACTCCTCAACCACGCCTGGGATGCAGTTTTGCCATTTATAGTTTAGTGTGGTCCCCGAACTGAAAATATATATTCATTATGTGGTGGGTGTACTAAAGGGCTCCGACTGCACCAGTATAGCGTACCTAGCAAGTGAAACTAAACCTGTAAAAATGTCCGATTCTAGACACATGCTTTGTATTTTAGTTTGTTTTAAATAGGTGTACCCACTGAACTGTCAACTTATGTAGCTGGGATATCTTACTTTTAAACCTACTTTAATATCAAAGCAATTTGTTCACCTGACTAGAAATACTGATAATACTGATCGAATTGACCGCCATCTAAAATAAGATAACTAACACACTCGGTCGCTTCGCTCGCCCAAATCCCTATTGGTAATTTTAGTTTTGCGGAAATTTACTAAACTGGCAACTTGGCCAAGCCTATTGCACTCTGCTTCGGGCTAGTGTCTAGCTCCGTGCTCCTGCGCCAACAGCTGGTTGAGCTAATGAAAAAAATTACTCGGTCCTATCGGAAAGTTAAATATATATTACATATTAAAGACTATATTGATTATTTTGGGTGAAACTGCGTGTATTCGATTTAGCCCGACAAGTTTAGGAACGACGATCCACGTTAGTGCAGAAGCAAATGTTAGAAGTGGCGATTCGTACCGGTAAATACGAGGACAGACTGCATAAACCCATTAAGTACCTACAGCAATGCTAAGCCTAATAATTATTCGCATTTGTTTAGACTAAATTAAAAAAAGTGAACTCGTGAGTGAGCAATACTGGTCAAGGGGTAGCAGCGAAGTTAGGCTAACCTTCCGCCTACTTCACGTCTGGAGACGGATGGTCAATCAGAAACACCAAGTACTCCTGGATACGGATTGTTTCCTGCCTCACGTCAACAGCAAATTGTAGCAAGGCGTCACGGAAAACTCTTTCAAGCTGAACTATAACGGATGCAGTTTGGCCATTTATATTTATATACTTTATATTTTTCCCCATTAGGGCCTATATTTATTATTTTATTTAGGAGATACTGCGTATTAAATCAAGGCGAAAAAGATAACCCAATAAATTATAGTTAGTTGTCTGATTTATAGGCTAACATGACCGTTAATATAATGGTTTTGGTGTCCCCCTCCCCCACCCGCAACTCTTATATACGATTTTTTTTTATTTATATTCAGCCCAACCCCCATTTAACAGTCTTCCGGGTGTTACTTCCACGTAGTTTCCCTAATCGCCAAGAGCACAGGTACGCAGCAAAGCAAGCCGTGTTCTTTCTCTTAGCGCCAAGGATTCGAGAGATGATTAATATGCCACATCTTGCTGCCGTAAAGAAGGATGAACGAGTACTTCCTGCGAAACTTGTCAAAACCGAAGAAAAAATTTACATATCGGATTATGTTGTTGGTCCACTAATGGGCCCAGGAAGAGA
>JAQIUX010000162.1:0-11245 GCA_034696965.1 Lithobius crassipes | reverse complement strand
TTTTGATGGCAGAATCGTGATCTTCATACTTTTTTACCTTAGGTATGACATGCTTGACTTTAGAAAAAATTTTGGGATCACCACCCCGCAGGAAGGTCACTTGGGCTTTGTCAGAATCGCCTTCAATAGTTTTGACGCTGGCTTGGGGTTCATATTTGTTTGAACACCGCTTCATACATTCCATCCCATCCATCAGTTTCAATACGGTACAATCCAAATCGGTTCAAGGAAATTAGGCTACCATGCTTGAAACAATCCCACCAAAATGTCGTCTGGAAATGATCTTTACACATTCTTTTTGTCAAAGTTATGATCTGGCTATGATCTGTTAATGATGGGAAGGTGCAACGTGTCCATGTAATTCGTGGATGAAAGCCAGTTCTGCTGTTGCTGAATGATAGTTGTATCTGTTTCCATAAGAACAATTAGAATAACAATAAAAAAAGAAAAACACCCTAAAGCCACGCAACAAAACTTTGTGATTGTATACAATCACCACAACAACAATAACAGTACTGCAAGCATTCCTAAACATGCCTACACGAAACCATTTTTTGTTAACATAGTGAAATATAGAAGCTGCCCGATTAATTGGACAGTTGTAAAGCTGTGATATTATTCTGAACAAGAAGTCGAACAGGTGTTCGTTCTTCAGTCGTATTGTTTCTCACTCCCACACCTGTCGCTCCCGCCACACGGCCCATCGTGTCATGGGTGAATCATACCGACTCGACTCGATAGCATCCTCGCCTCTACTTCTACGATGCCCTCACTCGAGTACGAGCAGCCAAGCAGACAGCACGTCATTCGTGAATCCAATAATGAATTCAACGAATTCTTCGCACGATTCCTCTTCAGTTCAGAGCGAATCTGAATCTGATTTACGAAACCAGAAAACGTGGAGAAGTTTCAGTTTACTTTTACACGAAGATGAACGCCTTAAGACGTTTCATATTTGGAATGTACCATTCGTAAGCCCTTCGGACTTGGCACGGACGGGATTTTTCTTTATCCGCATTCGCGACAGAGTACAGTGCGTTTTTTGCAACGGGATCGTCGGTGACTGGGAACGTGGAGATCTACCTGCGGCAGAACACCACCGTCATTTCCCCAATTGCCCATTCTTGAAGGACTATGACGTCGGCAACGTTCCCATTGTAACTACAACATCATCATCGGCTGGGACTGGACCACAACTAGCCAACGACGTAACTAGATGGCAATACCAAGACCAGGCGTTCAACGGTCCCGAAAAAAGAGGGGCAAACCCGCCGATGTCTACAGTTCCAATCACGTGTAGTGGGACTCTAGGAATAACTCGACTTTCTGGCCCACGGCACCCAAACTATGCCACGATAGAAGCCCGTCTCCGTACCTTTGCAGACTGGCCCGGGTCAATTCCGCAGGAACCGCAAGTACTTGCCGATGCAGGATTCTATTACGCGGGCATAAGTGATCACGTGCGGTGTTTTTACTGTGACCTGGGCTTACGGAATTGGTTACGGAATGACGAAGCTTGGTTCGAACATGCTCGCTGGCGTGGCAATTGCAGTTTTTTGCTTCTGAACAAGGGTCAAAGTTTTGTGAATGAAGCTAAAAACAATCGTCCTCCAATCTTGTTGTCCGAAGTGGAGTTTCGTGGATCGAGCGAAATCGCGACAGTGCAGAAACCATCGTCGTCTTCCGTAGGTGCACGCCAGTTGAGCATTGACGAACTTATGCGCAGTAATGTGGCCAAGGTCGTGCTCGATTCTGGAATTCCATCGGGCTTGGTACGCGAAACATTAGTTAAACGCCTTCAGCAAACGGGAACGACGTTTTCTGATCCTAATGGGCTTTACGACGCCTGCATTTCCCTTGAAACACGCGTTGAACAAAGAGACAAACCGCCGACAGTGGCGATGCCTACTACATCAACAACAACAATTGCGAGTTTAAATTCGACGGTAAATTTGGAGAGGAAAACGAGAGAACTCACTCTCGACGATACAAACTCTTTGAAAGATGCCCGACTTTGTAAAATTTGTATGGACGAGGAACTTCAAGTTTTGCTTCTACCCTGTGGCCATCTGATTGCGTGCATTAAATGTGCCCTGTGCTTAATCGACTGCCCGAATTGTCGAAAGTCGATTCGCGGCACAGTCCGTACATACTTTTCGTGAAAATGAAATGTTAAGTCATGTAGTCAAAATGAAGTAAAACTCAACTCATTAAAAATATATAAAAAAAAATTATGATGTAATTTTATTAAGAAACTGGTATGTTTATCTGAGTGCATTAATAAGCAATTATGCAGTTGACGTGCCTTGTTCTCTTTAAATTTTATAACTGATTTCGGAAAGTTCTTTAGATTAGGACTGCAAAAAATATCTTTCCTTGAAATAGATTTTTTCTTCCGAACCCGGTTGACTACCAACAACGTATTATGCATAAGATAATAGCTACATTTCTCATTTTCTTGTGCGTCTAAAGAGTTTCACGTATTTTGATTTGCATTCTCTCTGCTCTCTCTCGGTCACAGTTTTGATATCCTAATTAAGAACATTGCAGTAACAACGAAAATTGTTTTTGCTTGCAACATTCTTCTGTTACACATGAGTTGTTTTGATTTAGTTGCATGTAAAATTGAATAAAATAAAGACATTCCCATTTCACTACTTATTTTGTTCACATTAAATAACAAAATAAGCAAGAGACTTTTTTTCCACTTCTTGCTTGCATGATACCTGAAAAACTCAATAAGAAACAAAAGGCTCCTTCCTGTGTAGGATATTCCATAGCACATTCTCCAAGTCCGGATAAGGTTCCCTACACCATACCCACGTATATGCTCTTGTTCCTGAGTGCGCCCTTGTCGAAAAATATGTCTCAACTCCCACCCCGTTTGTCCGATGGAACTTGTTAGTTTTCCAAATACATAGACATAATCCAGTCTAGGCTATGGGTGTCATTTATGTGTCCTCTTCTACAACTTAATTGTCGCAGCGTTAAACAATCTACAATTAAGCGGTATATAAAACTTTCCATATTTACTAGTTTAGTCCTTGAAATCCTTTGAATTTTTTTGAAGGTCTCTTTCCACCTTTCGTTTTTTACGTTTATAAATCAGTAAGTCCTGTGAATCTATTCTGACACAAATGTGACCTCGTAACGACATCAAAACATGTGACTCGACATTCTACATCATGCGGAACATGTCAAAAAATGCGAGTTGTTGCGTGTCCCAGATGCGCTGACCCAGTCAAGAAGTGCGAGATCAGAATGTTGTAAGGCTATTTTATCATAAGCAATTGCATTTGTTTCGGTCAGTTTCAGAACATCCGCTAACTAATACAGCTAGCTCTAGGTGAATTATATTATCGAAAAAGGCTCTACAATATAGGGTGGATACTTTTTTGTGTATGAAATTGTTGAAAGATAGCCTACTCGAATGTAGCCCTCGCCACGTTTCAATTTCTGTGAGAAAGTTAGAAGAGACATGCCTTGGTGCGTTTATTGTGGTGTGTTTATTGTTTGTAGACATAACCATATCTACAATCCCAACGGCGTTCTCATTGATGAACCAACATCGTCCGGTGATAGCACACTCCCCCACACCCTCCACTCACCACATGATGCTTTCTGCAGCCATCTCCATGGTTCCAGGAGAACTCTACAACGAGAATGTGACTTAAAACATTTTCAGTACATCTTGACTACCACTTTTGATTTCCTTATTCCAATCGAATTGAATACTGGGAAGGGTAGTCACTACCCATTACCCACCCTCAGATTTGCATGACTGAAGTTTTACATAAATATTCCTTTTTGTGCCACTTTTTTCTAAATACATAAGAATTTCGACATCATAGTTATTTGGAATAATACTTTGTTAATTTTTGTTTACTAAACGAGAAACTACACAGACACGTATCCTTACACCAGAGATGCTAGCCCTCCTGGACGCTTTCTGAATTTGTTTATAGGCTGGTACAGAGGAAGGTTTAGGTCATTTACTATCTTATGCGCAAACTGTGGTCTTATGCGCAAACCTTGACGCTCAGGATGGAGTGACGACACATGGACCTATGACAAGATCACCTGGTAGTCAGCATTCCATTCGTGGTCATGCCAAACCCCATAAAAAGAAATAGCTCGTTTTTGAGCATTCAATCAAGCTGATCAAGCTGATATGAACCTTCTTTAGTTTAAACCATCGACTGTCGATTTGCTCCCCGTACTATAGAGAAGACACAAAAAGGATTGTTTTATTTATGTAATTAAATCCGTGATTATGAATGATCTCATTGAAGTGAACCATTATAGGACCGAGTGAAGCTAAGCTGGGACCTTTGCTGGACCAACCCCACATCGTCGTATTCTGGCACCAACTGACTTGCAGCGCAGGCAACCCGCAATCACGACCGCAGATCTGATCCCACTCCAGCCAGCCGGTTTTCAACAACAAAAATATGCGACGCTCCTACTAATCAGGGAGAGGTGGTTAGGAGCAAACTCCGCGCACGATTTGGTGACGCGGGGTATGCGATGTATTCTTTCAAGAACATACACATGTGATAGCCGATGACAGACAAGACGTTTGATATTCCGTGCCAACTGTTGCTGGTGAAATATATGCATGCGTTCCTGGAAGATGTTCAGTCAAAATCACATGTACTAATATAATTGGTTACTACTAGGTTTTACAGTGAATTGGCCTTGAAGGTGATGTAAGGGAAGAAGCAGCAAGCGAAACAGTTTCAACACTTGTCATTATAATTATTGAACGGACAAAAGGAAATTGAAATAAATTAAATTTAATGGAACATGATGTGTAGCTTTCATTGCTGCAAAACACTTATGGACCACTTCTTCACTTTTTTTTTGGCTTCTTCTTTATTATGTCTTTGGCTTAGATAGGTTACGCTGGTTCCATGTATACATACTCTCACGTGACATTGCAAAGGCGCTCCAAACGGCAAATCTATCTGCAGACTGCACGGGCGCTGTGGTCAGCATTACACTCCATCACTCTACGACCAAAGTGTTTAGTGCTGCAGAGCTTCATGAAATAGACAATTGTAAAACTGTATGATTAGCGAATCTGGACAGCCTTGGTCTGCTGTTTTGAATATTTTGATTACTAGCTTTATTAATGGTCTGATGGATATTTTTCCATCCTTGGAGAGGAACTGGAGTAATGTATTGTGTCTCAAGAACAAACCAACAAGCCATACACAAATCTGTTATTTTTCTTATATGCGCAGGATTGCCAAGACACAAGAGTTTTTTTTTTTAAATTCCTCTCGAAACTGGGAGCGCCAGGCTAACACCCTGTTGCAACCATTGGTTGAAATCAATGATTTGTCGAAACATTTTGGGATGTTCATAAAACCTACAACTGCAGGTTTCTATAATGTACAACGTAGTTCCCTGAACCCTGAGAGAAACTGAGGTGAACCAAAATTCTGTTCCCGGTGTTGTGGTGATCTGTGGCTCAATGTGTTTATGCCATGGAGAACTTAGCGTCCCGGCAGGTGCAACCAAGGTAGCAAGGCGATCCGTTCGACATCTCCAATCCCATTTTCTACCCAATGCCCCCCCCGGCCTGTGTGATGGACCAGGTAAGCCTCAGCTCTCATTCGATTTGTTATAATATGTTGATTTTTTTGAAAGATTTGTGAATGCGTATTCGTGCTCTGGATGACACTATGCTGGAGATATAGAAACTAAATGAATGCTTACAGAAATTTTTTCACACCCATCATGGTATAATAACATCAGTAACATCGTTTTTATCAACAAATAACTTTTCCAACTGACAAATTACCCGTTTAATAAATATGGGATTTGAACTAGGTGTTTGATGTCCCACCGTCGATCATCGTCGTCAATAATGAAAAATTTTTCTATGACCACGTACTGGCTGTTCAACAGATGACCATGACGGCTAATGACAACAGACGGTCGACAACAGCCTGTTGTATGTAGATGGTATGTTACTCTTATTACTGATATTTCCTTTGCTTTTACTGTGGCTATTTTTCCGGCCATCCTGCATTGAATGTTCCTCGACCTTCTGTTAGAAGCGCATTCGAGTCTTGCTTTGTTTGCGTGTGTGTCCCCCTCCGATCATAGAATCCAAAGATACGTCATCTTGATCCTGCGGTTAACATTACGATTGGCGTTTGAACAACAACCCTGTGCGCCACCACCATTTCAATATGGCTACTCCCATCCATCCTAATTTACTATCTGGGAATTAATGAAAAATTCACATTGTATTCATTGGAATAATGTAATCTTGATCAACAGGGAAGTACTTCAGCGTTATATGTATATTGTTCCGTCTTTGTTCACCTGCCTTACAAGTAGCATTCGGAGATTGTAGCCTCTTTCATTACAGGCGTTGTACAGAGATATTCACTCAGCCACGTGACATTTTCGCACCGGTATACCTTCAATGTTGCCTCGCCATTCGTTCGTCAGGGTGGGGTGGATGGTGGGGTGGAACATCCACAGCCGAACGTGAGTTTGCGATGCTTTTGTCCTTGAACAAGACTAGCGTCCATACAAGTATTATACATCGTCGTTCAAGATGTAAGTCAAACCTCCACCTGACTCTTAGGAAGTGAATCAGTCCCAAGTAATCTACGTCTACGTTCGCCTGCCGGGAAGCTATTTTTTCTTTTTGTATGTATTTTCTCTAGTTCTTTGTTGAGTTGTAGGTTTCGCTTTAGTTTTGATTTCGAAAACTGAGCGAGGTGTAAAGGCATGCTGGAAAAAAAAACATGCCGAGTCAGAAAAAAAGAAAACTGTTTGTTGTAACGAACATCTGTCAATCAGTCGTTGCGTCAATTGGTAACAACATCATTGAATCAAACTCGCGAAATGTTCGCAGTTGTTAGTACTGCATCTATAAATCGCTCACGTTAGAATTTGTTCGTAACAGATGCCGAAGGGGAGGGATGGGACAGTAGGATTTCTTGATAATCATCTTCTCTTCTCTTCTCTTCTATCTTTAATATTTCGATTACGTACTAGTGTTATTAATGGTCTGATAAATATTTTTCGTCCTCGGAGAGCAGCTGGAGTAATGTACTGAGTCTCAAGAAGAACAAACCAACAAGCCAACAAGCCACACACTAATCATTTTCAAATCATTTTCTTATCTGCTCAAGTTTGCCAGACACAACAAATCCTTTTCGAAACTAGAAGTGGCTGACCAATGTCTGGACGTTGATGATTTGTCAAAACATTTAAGGATATTCTATATTACCTAAAACTGCAGGTTTCTGTAATGGGCAACGTACTGTAGATCGTGGTGTAGTTCGCCCTGTAGTCCAGGAAGCAAGTTGGACATTATTTTTGTGGTAGATACATTCTCCTTGGGAGCTGAGAAGATTTTTCGTAAAAAGCGAAAGGACCCGCTCCTGCGATATTTATAAAATGTAGCCGAATGTGACACACTGATCCGAAGGCTAGTAACACACTTCAACGCCCCATAGCGACACGGGAAGCATAGAGCCAGCATCTAAAACAAACACGAACGCTTCGTATTGTTACACGCAGCGGGATACGGTCGGCCGTTGCGTGCTCAACTAGGCTACATTATATGATCGAGGTGGTATTCTCTAATTGTGTACATAAATTACTTCATGTGATACCAGCCCTTCGTGTGTTGCTACGAAATCTTTGCAACCGATGTGCTTTCTCTTAAAGTGTCTTACAATGCCCTTGCCTTCTTCATCACGAAATCGTTTAGAAATCGTTCATTTATTCATTCGACAGTGGCTAGAAAATACTTCGAAAAATATTTCAGTCGAAATAAGGGATCATAAATTCAAAAGTGAAACACACACACTAGGCTGCCATTGAGTCGAATGCATAAAAAATAGGATTTGCTTTTAATTACAAAATATGAATGCATAATATTCACAAGTAGAATCCTACATTTTTGAAGTCGAAGCAAATCCTTTTCAGGAAGTGCCTTCTGAAAAAAAAAAGAAAAAAAAAACTTTATTACACTGAACTGAAAACTATTTAGGCCTATACTTTTTTTGCCTACTTGTACAAAAAAAAAGAGAAAGTTAAATAGCGATATAAAGAAATAAATTTAAAGCATTTTTACTAATATAGTGGCCAACGTTCTTTGAATTATTTCAGTCATACATGCAGTTTGGTAGTAATATAACTGATTTCCCTCTTAATTTCCCTGGCCTAACAGTCAATGTCACTGAATAACAACATCAGACATGTGACTCAACATTCTATAATGATGCGGACAGAACTCGTCACGAACTTCAAGTAAGAACTCCGAGTTAAGAAGTGCGACTGGGATAAGTTGCTATATCCCTCCTCCTTCCACATTTGGGTTTGGTACATTTCTACGACAGTTTTCCAATTCGGCATTAACAATCACAGACTGGGCTAATAAAATTCCCGTGACAGTATGCTAATGTTGAGCTCGTATTGAGAATGGAATAATAACAATGCTTGACAGACGCCAAAGTTGACCCAACCCAATCCATTCAGATAATTATTTTCTTTCGCAAGAGAGAATAGTTCTGTGCTGGACGGAGAAGCCCCACTCGTAACATTGCTGCTGGCACAATGTTAAAGGGCTGGTGTGTTCATTGTCCGATGGTGGTATGTACGTTTCTTTGGGAAAGTTATCAACAACCTGGGAACGCTGAGACTGCCCCCCCCCGCCACAAGCACAGTTTGAAGAAATACATGATGAAATGACATTCAACATTCTCCTTCTACGCCATCTTCCTTCAGTTATTTTCAGTTGAAACTGCATTGAAAAACCATGTTTCAGAAAAAGTAACAACGAACGTTTAACAGAGCAGGGTGCTGCTGAAATGTATGCAAATTTTTTCTTTCTTCGTTGATGTTTCTGCTGTGAATTACAATCGTGACGGTCTGTGTGAGACTTATCATTTGTACTATGTGAGCTCAATCACAATCACAGTCATATAGTGCTGATAACTTGAAAAGAACTACTGTCCAATATTTCGCCAGTGTTTTTCCAGCTCACTTTAGATCCAACAGTTATGAAATCTGTCCGAGAATTCACAGTGCAGTATCATAAGTTATCCTACAGGCTTGCCCTCACCCCCCAAAAAAAAAAGCCGTTAAGAAGACAGGGCCATAAGACCTCCCGTATTTCATTGCCTACGTGCAAAAATGTGAAAAATGGGTTATGAATGAAAGGCATGTAATGAGAAGATTTTTTGTTATTGTTCCATCGTCTGTTATTGGGTATTCTCCATGGTGTAACGCCGCATCTTGTTTCCGATGCCAACAAACTCTCACATTAATTTGGCTACATCTAATGTATTGAATCTTGCACATATTGTCGTTGTTAGCAATAAATGACTGCCCCTTTTCAGTGCTTTTACACGCGAGGAGAGCTCTCAGTATGGTTCGTTTCACGTTCGTTATCCATCTCAGATCTCTTCAACACCAAGCATCTTTTCCCTACTTCCCGCAAGCAATTAGTTATCGCATTATTATACTGGTCATCTCTTTCCTTCCTCGAGGGTTTTATTTCATGCAGTGACAATTTGAGCTGTTAGTGTAAAAAAAAAGAATAAGCCGGAATAAACCATGCTATAGATTTTGGCAATTCACTCTGAAGTTGATATTTATCTATTCGTGGCAATTGAGTTTAAACTGCTCTACGAATTCGTCGAATGATTATACATTATTGCATTTCGGTGACGACAACTAGCCACTAGGTGATCAGATACTGCTGAACATCTGATATGATGTAATTCAGTCGTGTGACTCCATGATGTTGTGTCCTATAAAGTAAAGTATATTGAAATAAACAGATGTGTTCAAGGTAATTCCAGATGACTACTTTTTGATCGGGCCTTAACTAGTTTTTTATGTCCTTGGCCCTCCACTGACAAACCGGCAACGAACACTGTTGCAGCAAGAAAATATACAATCAGCCGTTTCTACTCTTGATTGTTGACTTCTGCGGCGCCTGATTTTTAGTTATCCAATGCGTTTGCTCGGACGTGCCAGGGAGAGTGTACCATCCAGGCACTTGGGGTAATCCACAGGGGAAGGCGGGGGTGGCAAGCTTGGATTTCTGCGAACCAGGAAATGGCTTAAGTACCCAATGCCAGTAAAGTACTTGACAAAGCCACGAATTTATTAGAATAATGTTGGAATGTCTTGAGTTAGTTAATTTCTAACTAATTTTACTGCTTCAACTGTTCGTACGTCACACTTTCTGGTTTATGCAGCCATTTAAATAGGAAAGGTACGAAACCTATTAAATACATACAGACATGCTGGAACTTTTCGTACTATCAGTATTTTATTTCTATCATCTTCATTGCTCTCATAATATGTGTGCGTCACCAGTTTTTGTGAGATACGGAGGTGACATCTTTATTTACAGTAGCCTACAAAGAATAATTCGTAATACTTGATTGACTTAATTGGTATAGCTAGTCATTCACTGCCGTCGTCTCCAGCCTACTTGTGACTTATGTAACAGATTGGCTGCATAAGAAATCCGTCCCGCGCGTCCCGTGCGTCAACAACAATTTTCGATCGAAGTGGTATGGGATTGAGTTAGGAGGTGAATCTAATTTGGTCCCATGCTGTCTCGATACCGGTCAGCCGGTCTGGGACGCATCAGTCTTATTGAATGTCGTTTATCCGCATCACGGGTGTACATGGTGTTGGCAGAGCGGCAGCGAGGAAGCAGAGACTTATCTGAATTGGGAGAGCAACGAGCTCGGACTGGTCTCGTCGAGTAATAATTTATCTTTGCCATACCCGTGCGTTATCGCTAGTTTTCATTCCTTGTCATATGAAGAGTCCCGCCGTGTTGGTGTATTGAGCACAAATGCTCTGCATATCATTTGACAGATATGGATGATCGCTATACACTTAAGCAACGCCAAGCTAAGCTGGAATCTGTACAAAGATTCTCATTTATTTTTCTATGCATTGTGAATTAGCAAATCAACAAGGCATAACTATAATACTATAAACAAATCATTGACTCCAGCTGCAATTCATTTTTTTCCGAATCAACAGACTTTCTTGTTATCGGCACAACTACATAAAACATCAATATGCAAAGAACGCTGACGAACTTCCGATAAATGGAAGCTCAGTTGTTGTGGACTACTTATCGCTTTCCTTCTTATGCAAAACGGGTCATTGCGCTCTTCTTGGAAGCAAATCTTGATCTGCTGTTGTGGTTGGATCTCTTCCCTCCCGTTGCATGGAA
>JAQIUX010000161.1:0-11247 GCA_034696965.1 Lithobius crassipes | reverse complement strand
CTACTTTTCTCCTACAATGGGTTTTGAAAGTCTACTTTTCTCCTACAATGGGTTTTGAAAGTCTACTTTTCTCCTACTGGACAGTCGTGATAGAATGCCTGAGGAGCTCCGTTTCCCTATTTGTTCTCTGACTGTGATGCGAGTGTGTTTTGTTCCATGTTCCATGACAAAGGACCCAAAATATCGGTATAAGTTTTCCTACGTCGTATTGGCTTCATTTTCGCATTTGATTTTGAATATGGAGCATGTCACCTTAAATTAAGCACGTCATCCACATAATTAATTAATTAATTCAATCATTACAGATGAAATGCATTTTGCAAGGGAGAAGAAAAGAGCAGAAGCAGAGTTTTTCACAAAGCAAAAGTTGGCAGAAGCACATAAGGTAAGTTTGAATTAACATTATTATTTTAATATTTTTATTAAATATAATGCATTTTTTTATTATACCGGTATGGTTTCCTTTGTCTTATTGTTTAACTGCTGTTACATATTTGATACGTGATAAAAGGTTAACACTAAACTTGGGAAGACCTTGGCAAGACACTGTAGTTCTTATAAATTTATATTTTAGGTTTAACAGCGATTTGATGACATTACGGTATTATTCTGCGCTTCATTTATCTACTGTTACATATGTTTTACTGACGTTTGTCGAAGGGTCTGTGTTAACTGAAACTTTTGCTCGAATTTACATGATCAAATTTTTTGACTTTCTGAAGGTCTCTTAACTTGGCATCTGGTTGCAGTATGGCACTTGTATTAATTGCTTGGCTTCTGCTTAGCATGTGTTACAAAGTGTCCCATTTTGTCGAGCAGAATCTGGTAGAGGTTTATGCTTTTTGTTTACAGTTCGCTATCTCTGGAGTAGGGTGTTGTTTGAATTTATACTACTTGCGCAAATGGAAAGCATTTTAATGAACTAAGGTTGCAGAAACGTGAGGTGAGCAAGACCTTCATACATGGGCTTCATCATGGAGAACGAACACTACCATAGATACCTATAGCTGTAGATCTACAAAACCGGAAGTGACAGCAGAGCACACTTCAATAATCTCTAGATAGGAGTGCACTCTTAAGGCTAACATCTAAAGTGCTCTTAGGGAGCGAACAAAAAAAACTACATCGCGTGCTACGACGTACATAAGATTTTGCCAACATACTAATATTAATTTTATACTTCAACACTTCCCCTTGTTGGCACAACTTTAACAACTTTAACCGCATTTTAATCTCCCCCTTTCTACTTCAGAGTTTATGTAAGTCTTGAGCACTTCACTGATAGTTCACTAGAACTTCACTTTATTTTAGTCCAAGGGTTTGAGTGTGTCCA
This sequence comes from Lithobius crassipes, assembly GCA_034696965.1. Taxonomy (NCBI): domain Eukaryota; kingdom Metazoa; phylum Arthropoda; class Chilopoda; order Lithobiomorpha; family Lithobiidae; genus Lithobius; species Lithobius crassipes. The sequence continues at coordinate 9,914 of JAQIUX010000161.1, read as the reverse complement.
TAGGTCCTTCCCTTTGGGATGGTCTTTGTGAGCAAATCAGCGACGTTCTCAGCTGAAGGAACGTAAACAAACTCAATCGTCTTCTCTGCTTGGTGCTGACGGAGAAAGTGCCACTTCAGGTCAATGTGCTTGGACCTCTCTGAAGTCATGCGATTGTTGGCAATACACATCGCACCTTGGTTGTCGACATGTATCTGAATCGGAGTTGTGATGAATTGTTCCATCTTCAATTCAGACATGAAGTTCTTCAACCAAATCACCTCCTTGGTGGCGTGAGCCATTGCAACATACTCAGCCTCAACGGATGAAAGAGCAGTTGCTTCTTGTTTCTTACTTCTCCACGTAATTGCGGCTCCAGCTAGTAGACACGCATAGCCGCTATATGATCTTCTATCAACTTTATCAGAAGCCCAGTCAGAATCTGAGTAGCATTTGACTGGTTCTCCTGTCTTCTTGTATTGAAGTCTGTAATCTTTAGTCTTCTTCACATATCGCAGGATGTGTTTAACTCCGCTCCATTGTTCTTTTGTAGGATTGTTGCAGAACTGACTCATGTGAGAAACTGCATGTGCGAGATCAGGTCTGGTACCGTTCGATAAGTATAGCAGACTGCCAATCGCTTCACGGTATGGAATCTGGTCTTCAATCTCGTCACCTTCCTTCATCTTATCATACTTGGCTCCTGGATCCAATGGTGTAGATGCCGGCTTTGCATCTATCATTCCGAACTCAGCAAGAACTTTTTCTGCGTACGAAGTTTGATCCAGTGTTGTAGTTCCATCCTCTTTCATTTCAATGCGGATAGAGAGCAGCTCCTTGACTTCACCTAGATCTCTTGCTTTAAATCGTCTACAGATCTGGTCTCGGAAGTTCTCCCACACTTGGTCGTTCTTGGTTATTATTAGCATGTCGTCTATGTAAACGCCAATAATTATACCTTCTTCTAAATCGAAGTATACACATGGATCAGCTATGGATGCTTTTAGTCCCACCTTCTTTAGGTATTCGTCCAAACAGGTGTTCCATTCTCGTCCTGCCTGGTGTAATCCATATAGGCTCTTCAGGACTTTGCATACGTAATCTTCTTTTCCAGCCTCTACAAACGCTTCTGGCTGTTCCATGTAGGTCTCTTCACTTAGTGTACCATTTAGATACGCCGCAGTGATATCTAGTTGATGTATCTTCCACTTCATCTCCACTGCTAGAGCAATCAGTGTCCTAACTGATTTAAGTTTAATGACCGGCGAAAAAGTCTCCTTGTAGTCGATGCCTTCCTTCTGCATAAATCCTTTCGCGACGAGTCTGGCTCTGTATCTGTCTAAAATGCCCTCTTGGGTGTACTTCTTCTTGAACAACCACTTAGGCTTGATAATGGTCTTGTTCTTTGGTCTTGGTACAAGAACCCAAGTTCCATTACTTTCAAGGTTCATCATTTCTTCTTTCATGGCCGCTTTCCAGTTTTCAGCCTCCGAGCTTCGGATTGCCTCTTCTACTGTTTGAGGTTCTGGAATAGCGTCTTCCTTCAGTTTTGTGGAACTGCATTTAAGTTTGAATTCTCTCTTCTCGGCTTGACGTAGTGATCGCTTGATCGTCTTCTCTACTAGAGGTAATGTAATTTCTGTCCTGTCTACATCATACCTAGTTTCGTCTATACCAAGAAACTCAACTTCACCATCTTCTTCCAGTTGATGATTTGTGGCTCCTTGTGTTCCGATCTGATCTGGAAGTATGTCATCATTTTCGTCTTCCTGATTTAGGTTTTCCACCAGTATAGCGATATCTTCCAATGCCGTCAAGTTTTCGGTCGTTTCTTCGTTTATTTCGACATCGATCATTTCGTCTGACGACTTGGTTGAGGTTACTTCTTCAACTGTTCCCTTTAGGAATGGGAATTTATCTTCTTCAAAAGTTACGTCTCTACTGTTGAAGATTTTGTCCTCTTTGTAATCCCATAGTCGGTACCCTTTCGTGCCTTCCGGATATCCTAGGAAAACACATTCGATAGCTCGTGGTTCCAACTTCTTTTGGTTTACATGTCTTCCCACTGTTGACCATGCTTTGCATCCAAAAACTTTAAGTTCCTGCACACAATCTTCGTCTGGGTTCCACAGTGATGTGGGTGACTCTCCTTGTATGGCACGTGACGGGCAAAGATTCCTTACTTTGCATGCTGTCATCGCTGCCTCCGCCCATCTATTTCTCGGTAATCCTGACTGTAGCAGCAGACATCTGGTCATGTCCAAAATGGTTCGATTAAATCGTTCAGCAAGCCCATTTTGCTGCGGGTTGCCTGGGACTGTCGTCTGTCTTCGGATACCATTTTCACGTAGATATTCATCAAATTTGTCGTTTCGGTACTCTCCGCCGTTATCCGATCGAAAAATCTTGATCTTCTTGTCGTGAGTATTTTCCACTTCAAGACGATACTCATGAAACTTCGCCAACACCTCGTCTTTTGTCTTCATTGTATAGATTTTGGCGTATCTAGTGCTCTCGTCTATGAATGAGACTAGATAATTTGCTCCTCCTTTTGATGTCGGTGTAATTTTACCCAACACATCAGAGTGTATCACCTCAAGAATTTCTGTCGTCTTTTCAGGTGATTTGGGAAAAGGTGTGCGAGCTTGCTTCCCCTTGATGCAGACTTCACAAGGTTGAGTCTCTTCATGCTTCGCAAGTTCCACTCCTTTAGACTTTATTAGACTTCTTAGAGCGCTCATGTGCAAGTGTCCTAGTCTTCTGTGCCATATGTCTTCGTCTTCCTTCGACTTGACAATCTGTGCAACTTGCCGTGATTCTTCTACTCTATAAAGTCTTCCCTCTCTGTTTGCTGTGACAATCAGTGAGCCGTCTGGATCATATACTTGTATCTTCCCGTCCTTGAAGAGGCATGCATAACCCTTTTCTTCAATTCTTCCTACGGAGAGAAGGTTGCAATCTAGGTCAGGAACGTATAATACATTTGAAAGTTTCAAATTATAGCCTCCATTTTCTTCGCTCAATTGAATGTTGGTGTCTCCTATCCCAACTGCTTCCATGATATCTTTGTTTGCAACTTCGACTGATGATTTCTTCTCTTTCAAGTTCACCATATGCCGCATGTCGTTTGTCATGTGTTCAGTTGCAGCACAATCAAAGTACCATGTCTTTTCCAAGTTCCTTCCTGGTTTTCTGATGAGAAATGCCTTTTCATAGTTATCAATAGCCATTTTTGCTTTGGCTTTATCTACCGACTTCTTATTTTCGTTTTTACTGTTGCTGTTGTCCTGCTTCTGCTCTTCAGTGTTGTCTTCAGCTGCGTCCTCTTGTTCTGGGCAATTTCTGGCGATATGCCCGAATTTTCCACAGCAGTAGCACTTGTAAAAACGTTTGTCTCCTCCTTTATTTTGTTTCGAGTCCTTCTGACTATTTTTATTGTCATTTCGCCTTCTGGGGTTTGAGTCAGGCTTTCTTCTTGTAACCAGTGCTTTTTCTTCATCTGGTGCTTCTTCAGCATTTTGGCTCGAATTTGTTTTGACTCTGTTCTTACACTTTTCTTCTAATAAGAGCCTAGCCTTAACAATCTTGGTAGAAATATTAGACTCCTGATATTCTAAATTCATTATTAGAGCTTCATACTCCTTAGGTAGGCCCATCAACATGACCAAAGCTAATTCTTTATCGTTGAAATTATAGCTGCATGCAGTTAATTTCCTATGAAGGTCCATGATACGACTTAAATAAGCGTTCATTTTCTCTCCTACCTTCATTTCTACATTAAAGAATTCCTTCATCAGTTGGATCACGTGAAGTAGGCCGTACTTGGTATGAATTTCCGTGAGGTTTTCCCACGCTTCTTTCGCTCTTGCACAATCTCCTATGTCATCTAAATAATTATCATCTACGATCAGGAAAAGAAATGTTAGCGCCTTTTCGTCGTTTGACTTTATCTCGCTGTCCGTCATGGCGGGCCCGTATCCAGGATCGATAGCACTCCATACATTACGTTGTACTAACGCAGCTCTCGCCCTAATGGATGCATGCATGAAGTTGAGGTCCGGGTTCAACTTCGGAATTTTGAAGTCATCGGTGTTGCCTACACTAGCCATGTTGTATTTTCTTCACAGGAAAAACAACGCTTCATCGATTATGACTAATCGCTTCGTCTTCACTCAGATCGACGATAGCGGTGATCCGATTTGTCCCCTGCGAGTTTTGATTCATAAAAGTTTGTTTCTATGATTTTTATTTCTTCTGCTTCTTATATTCAGAATGCGATTTCTTTATTCTTGAATATTCATTATTTTAAGCTTACTACCTTTGAGTTGACTTCTTCTGACTCATGCTTGTGCGATCTGCGTTCGCCCTCTGGGTTCCTTTCTTCGGGATCGCTGCTGCGTGTTAATAGGCTTAGCGCACGTTAGGCCTAATCTCGCTTCTCTTCGCTCATCGGTGTGCGGACTTCTGCCGATCGATTCTGCTTCATGAAAAGCTCTTAACCAATCATTTTTCGACTTCAGCGCAGTGGTAGCCTGCCTGGGCTCCTGCCTGGGTAGCCTGCCTGTGTTTAACCTGACCCCCACTTCCCCCAGCCGACTTCCCAGGAAGTAATGGGGAATTTCTCAATTGCTACCAGGGCGTGTGATTCTGCGTTTTGCCGGGCTAAAAAATATTTACAGTAAATATTTCTGTAAAACATGGGCACTACTTCAGAAATTGATTCGGTTCCTACTGAATCCTGTTCAAATTCAATCGCACTTTACGTTCGTGAAGCACTAGAAAGTGATTGTTCGGTGAATAGTTCACAAATTCTCGGGTTAGTCAGTTCGTAAGAGAGCTCACCTCGGTTTGCGTGCACAAGTCTGTCGTGGCGATAGGCCTAGGCGTGTCTTCGGCGCTGGTTGGTGTCGGCCGATTCCTGGGTCGGGGTCGAATTTCTTCCAAAAAAAACTGTTCAAGCGCCAAATTGCCAGGTTCCCTTTGTCGTACCCGGATCTGGGGAATCTGGCGAATGAACGAAGTCCAAACATGTGAATTCTTTTGGTTAGCTGGTTTATTGTTCAACTGCGGTACTCGGTACGATGCGACCGAGCGCCTGCGAATCATTGAAACGACTGGCGGGAAGTGCTCTCTCCTGCCTGGAGGAAAAAGTGAGACGACCTTTGCACCCTGACGAACTTTTGAAACATAATAATCGTTGACACAGATATTGCTCATAGGCAACTTCAGCCTGCCTCGTGCAACATGGGAGCAGTGTTAGAACAGTTAAATTGAATATACTTAGTAACTGGTGAAACCTGGTATAATCCAGTTTAATTGACTGAACCTCACACACAAAAAACAAATTACAACACTTTCGTATATTGTTACCCCAGACTTGCTCTTTTGGTCTTGAAATGCTGCCTCTGCCCTTCAGTGGATCGCTCGTTCTCGCCGTCTTCTCTTCTACTCGGACTGGTCTACTCTCAGAATCGCAATTCTTCAGAACGCCGCCACCTATACTTCACGTATTTCTTCTCCAAGACGACGTTTCTTCTTCCTAGGAATTCGCAAATCCTGACGGGAATTCGCAGAACGACCACGCCTCTTCTTCCCAATGAATTCTTCTCACCAGATGTGTCTTCTCCCTAGGACCTCAATCCGTCAGAACGACGACGCGTCTTCTCTTAAACGAATTCTTGCTTCTCTTCTCTTCAAGAATGGTCGCCGTGACGCTATTCTTCCAACAATTACTCGGACGTAACTTCACGGAGCTGCACCGATCCTTCATTTTCAACAAATAAAAAGTTCAGTAGCAAGGATGAAGAAATTCAATGGCTGCTCTCTTGTCAAATTCTCCAGGAGGGCCAAAATTAGGTACAAAACGCAATGCTGCCACCATTGAAAGGAAGGAGATTCAGGGATAACTGCTAATCTTAAATAAAATGTTATATTTCAAACTCATTTACAGAGCACTCAGAATAAACTAAATTCCTTTCCATTGTCTGGGAAAGGCTTGAACCTCGATTCACCGAGAGCCTCCGGCTCACAGATATTCAGGCTGGCTCTGGTTTGGCGCGCAGGCACAGCATCCCAGTGTTCCCAAACCGTGGGAATAGCTGATCTCACTCCCCTTGGCTTCCTTAACGTGCGAAAGTTGCCAAGTAGACACGTGTTAGGGTGACGCAAGCACCCGTGCTCCTTCGCGCCAAGCAAAAGTAGCAAACTAACGTTCGACTGACGTAATTAACTCTCCCGCCACGAAGCTTTTAGAAATCAATAATGAGGAGTTCATCAGGAGAGACAAACAAGGGAGGGGAAGGTCATTAGCCTACAACACGCTTGTTCGCTTTAGGTTTAAAAGTTTAATTTGGAAAAGCATTGGACAGTACACAGAATTACATTACGCGGGTGATGATCCATTGGTTGACAGCGAGTTTTAAATTGCAGTGCTCGATTCCTGCGATGGCGACATCGAATGCTGATGGGATGTTGCTATCACGGGTCTTCTATAATTATTAATACTATTATACAATTTTAAACAAGAGCGAAGCTCATAATGCTCCAAAGAGCAGGTTACATTTATGTATACAGTTCAACATAGCGCGCTTTAAATTGATAGAAGTAAAAGTGACAAGTTGTCAGGGAGACGGTTCTAGACGGTAATGCTGCTGAAACAAAGGTGGAAAAAATAATGTTGCACTCGACAGTTCTTTGATAAGTGGAATTAAAGGTTAGATTCGTTTATGAAAGAACTCCTACAAAGAACGCTTAATGGAGCAAAAATTAGGACACGTGAATTATAGATTGCATGAAAGAGTCTTACTATATAGTCTCTGTACTTCGTTACCTGCTATAACTTCGATGTCGAAGGTTACGATCATAGCACTCATGACGAATTGAGATCAGGATGATCATACGAGGAAAAAAAGTAATTAAAAGAAAAGCTTAGGGCACTCTCATGGTGCTGAAACCAAAAGTTTAAATTTAGGAGAAAACTGCAATTTGGATGTTTTGAAATCGTATACTCTGTTTTTAAACTTATTTTAAGAAACTCAACAAGAACGATGCACAGCATTAGGACTGTATAGGCTATTATTACTTGTTTCTGGAGGGAATGTTGATCTTCTAAAATCTATTCCCAGCTATTCTAAACATTTGCGTATTCAGACAGTACTGAATGAGCACTACAGGGACCTAACTTCCTTCATACCGAAAAACTGATAACTTTTAGTAAAAACAATAGCAAAAATTGTGAATAAAAAAAATTTCTCGGTGCACACAAAAGACGGATTATTAATGCAACCGAGTTTACTTAACATAAACTAGCCAACAGTCTTTTTAACACATTTGAGCATAAGTGGTGACACTAACAAAACATGAGGTTAGGGATAAATAGGATTGCAGAAAGGTTTTTCGTGTTCTTGCAACTTTGAAACTTATGAAATAAAGAATTTTTAAGGATAAACAAACCTCATAAAGTGTGGAGGGAGGTAATGAAATCTGATTCAAATTATTCTGCATACCATTCCCACATGAGTAGTATTTCAATTCAGCACCCCAGCTGAGAGGATATCTGAAGTGCTGAGTGCTCAGAGGGCATTCGCCTGTGGCCTGTCACGCTTTTACTGTGTTGGACGCGTGCGGTCTCCGTGGTGGCTTAGATGTCTATCGTTCACGACTGTCGTTTCATTTATATTTTCACCGAGGTCGACAATAACGGCTTTTACACCGAGCGCTGTGACTCCCCAGCGATCACTGATCCTACAGAGACCTTCCCTTTACGAGGCCGTTCGTCAATACAGACCGATTGAAACGACGCGGTAACAATAACTCCGTAGATACCGTCCAAACATTCCGGGAAACACCAACTGCCTTTCCTGTGCTGTAAATTATCTTTTACGACCTTTCCCAATCGTCGGCCATGCCTTAGATGGATTCAGTCGTCACTTGGAGCTTTGGAGTCTTATCCTCTTTCTTTCTTACTTTTTTAAAGCTTTTTTTCCACCCTCTTTGCCTTCTCCTATACCAACCAGAGATCGATCAGCTTCATTTAACACTTCGCTCCTTTCTCCAAAAGTCAAAACCCACAGGCTTCTTTCCGGATTAGGTTTCCAAGCTGGAAAGGTTCGTCTAAGGAAATAAAAGAGAGAGAAGCTTTCCTCGAAGGGACCCGTCGGTTTTGATTCGTTGATCTTGATTTCTGTCTGTGTAGGGAGATCCGGAAAGAGGGGCCCAATTTTACATTGCTTGCGTACGTAATTTTCTTCGTAGCGAATATATAACAAACAATACCTTTTCACAAATATAAAATTGACATAATGACTATATAAAAAAATGTTCTGGAGGGAGTTCTGGACTTCATTTGTGATGGAGTAACATCTTACGCAGAGGTTGGTGCATAGTAGCATGTACCCTTCAACTTGTGATAAGTTATGTCGATGCTTGCACATTTTGCTAATGTCTGTATGTTGTCTACCGCTTTTAAGTTACAATTTGATTATTGTTTTAAAACTGTTAAGGGCAATAATACATTTTTTTACAGATGATAACGTCAGTAAAAAATGTATTATCGCCCTTAACAGTTTACTTAATTCTGTACTTAATTATTTAATTAGGTACAGAATTGACTTACTTCCTATATTTAACTTCCCCAATGCAATGTTAAAAAAAGTCAGTCAAACAACTAAAACCGGAAAAAGAACACGAACAAGCCTTTTAGGTTCGATTACCTTAAAGAGATAGGTGCGGCCTCACACTATATGGACAAGAACAAGCTGGCCTCCGACTCAAACGACCATATCTGTACAATTGGCCCCAAATTAGCAGCAGAAATTCCCCCTACGACGCTTACACCACAAAGTGCGCCTGCATGACTGTCTTAATTCTGTTTATTTGTGGCCTACTGATAAATCTGAAGTAAAGTCTATCATTAAGGCATTACCGAACAAGTCATCGAGAGGTTTCGACGAAATTAGCACCGATTTAATTAAACAATGTATAGATTCTATCGCTCATCCTCTTTCCATGCTTATAAACGTTTCTCTAGTCACAAGTAAAGTGTCGAAGCTAATGAAAAGTGCTAAGGTTATCCCTGTGTTCAAATCAGGAAATGCAGATAATTACCGACCCATATCTTCAGTTCTCCCAGTTCTGTCGAAAATTTTGGAAAAAGTGCACAAGCGCATATATGCATTCCTTGAAAGTAAGAACATTCTTAGCAAGAAACAATTTGGTTTTAGAAAAGGCAGACCCACTATCCAGGCCTTACACTGCATTGTTGAAAATATTATTGACAGCTTCGAGGATAGCGAATTTACAATCACTGTGTTCATGCACTTATCCAACTTATCAACTTATCCGTCTTATCAAACTCACTTGTGGAGTACCTCAGGGTTCGATTTTAGATCTTTTACTTTTCTTAGTGTATATAAATGATACGTATGAATGTAGTAATTTAGATGCAATTGTAGGTTTTACAGATGAAACCACGTCAAAATACGAATCCAAAAACCAAACAAATCTTGTAGCCGCTGTAAATAATGATTTAAAACTATTTTCTAACTGGTTTGCGTCAAACAAATTATCATTAAATATAAAAAAAAAAACTAAATATATGCTAATGAGCCCAGCGCAAAAACTCGCATTAGTGAACTCTGTAGAGACAGAATCTGAAAATAATATTGAAAAATAAAAAGTTTGGCTCTTAACCATTCTGAACGGTTAAGAGCCGTTTAAGAGTGGTTTAAGAGCGTTTTTTTGCTAATTGTTTGTTTGTTTGTTGGGAAGTCCAAATCCTTAAGTGGAGCAGAACTGGATTTTCTTCCAATTTGTAATCTTGCGGAAGTAATTTTGAAGGGGGTGTAATTCCGCAGGGGAAGGGGCAAACCGGAGAACCCGGAGGAAACCCTCCGATCGTGACTGGGAACCGAAAGTAGCCCTGAATAAATCCCATG